>JAJMCI010000049.1:0-70363 GCA_030565705.1 Metschnikowia baotianmanensis
ATGCACCCGATCGACCACCAGTCCGAGTACTCGCCCTGCATCTCGCCGGCAATGGTCTCCGGGGCCAAGTAGTCGGGCGTGCCCACGAACCTCTTGACGTTGTTGGACTCCAGGTTCAGGCTGGGGTCGAAAAGCGCATACGAATGGATCGAGTCCTCGTTGTGGTTCGAGGCCATGGAAAACTCGCAGTCGTCGTCGAGCAACGCAAACGACGACTCCGACGGCGATTTCGGGTTCGCGGGCCGCAACACGGGCGACTCCATGCCCATGCCGCTGCTGGCCGACCCGGACCGGTTGCTGGACGCCCTGAAATGGGAAATCGTGCGTTTTTTCGCCCCCGAGAACGCGGCACTCGACGAGTCGTACGACGACATCGACGCCAGGTGGCCGTGCGCCCCCAAGTTGAACTTGTGCTGGTCCGTGGCCGGCGATAACGAGAACGGCGTGACTGACAGGTTCCGCTTCTGCGCACTGGGTACCAATTCCGGCGATTCCACCGCGATGCTGTTCACCAAAGGGCTCTGGAGGATCAGATTGCTGGTGAAACTGCGCCGGAAAAGCTCGATGCCTTGCTCTGAGGCACTGCTTTTCCTGTGCCGGTATGTGTGCCTGCCGACGACGCCGATTCTCGAAAGGCCGAAGTCGGTGAGCTTGAGGTGGCCCTCGGAGTCGATCAAGAGGTTGTCGGGCTTCAAGTCCCGGTGGATGATATCTCGCTCGTGCAAATCGTCCACGCCCACAATGACCTCGGCAATGTACCGTTTGGCCCACTTGTCGCCCAAGGTCCCGAGCATCTTCAAGAGCGTGGCGCAGTCGCCGCCATTCAAGTACTCCATCACGAGGAAAAGATACTCCTTGCTCTGGAAGCTGCAGTGGAGCTGCGCCACGTACGGCGAGTCGGTCTGTTTCATCATCACTGCTCTCTCTGCACGCACGTTGAGGACCTGGTTCTTGGCGATCATGTCGCCCTTTTTCAAGCACTTGATCGCCACGTAGTCCCCCGTGAGTCTTCTCCTGGCCAAGAACACCAGGCCGTACGCACCTTTGCTGATCGCCTTCAAGATCTCGTAATCTTTGATTCCGCCAGTCGGCGTTTTCTGCGGTGCAGGCTGAGACACCAAAAGTGGAGAAAGCGGCGGTCTCGGCGACGAGAACGACGTCCGCTGGCCCGAGATCGGCGTGTGGGACGAACACGTCATCGCCATGGGCGCGGGAGAGACCTGTGCCGAAGGCTCCGAGTTCACCGACGGGGGAAGCAGGAGGTTCGACGACGACCTCGCTCGGTTGCCCATTTTTTTTACAGGCGACGAGCTGTAATCTCCGCTCAACGGCCTAGGGCTTCCGCCGGGCTTGCACAAGGTATTTGTGTTTCTCTGGAGAGCAGAAAACCCGGGCTTTTCCACGTACGGTGCAGGCGAGAGGTGCAATCTGGGCGAAGACACAGACGAATGGAGCGACGCGTCGTCGGGCGATTTCATCGACAAGTGGAGCGCTTCCAAAGAATGGGCGAGTTCCTTTGCGGGGAACTTTCCGATGGATGTATTGGGCGAGATCGAGCCCCGGCTTTCGATGGGAGACGCAGGCCCCGTCAAGAGATCCTTGGGCGAGAAGCTCGGGACCGCCGTGCCGGTGGATTGCTGGAAATCCTGCGCCAAGATGTTTCTCAGGGGGCTCCTGATCCGTGACGGCTGGGGAGAATGGATCGTTTGGGTTTGGCGCGGAGAACCGGCCCCTGCGAATTGCGAAAGGCCCATAGAAGGATTGGGGGTTGAAAGGAGGGAACTCGGCTGTGGAAGCGACGTGATCTCTGAGATCTGGCCCCAGGGATCAGCTGGATGAGTACTTGGGGGATGTTCCAGGGTGGACCTTGGGGGATCATCGGGATGGACATTTGGGGGATCATCGGGATGAACATTTGAGGGAGGAACTGCGGAATGAGTGACTCCATGAGATAATGGATGGCCGGTTTCGTGGGAACTTGAACACGAACCTCCATGGGCATGGGAGTGAGAATCTGCATAAGAACCTGGAAGAGACGTCGAGTGGGAACTCGAAGGCATACTTTCAAAAGAACTGCGAGGCAAAGAGCGGTCATGAGACCTCCGCTCTTTCAGAAACAGCGGCCTCGAAAGGCTTCCCCCGGCCTCCTGCTGCCATGTTTTCTCCCTGATTCTGTACACGGTCTCAGCGACCGACTGCACCACCAACTCATCGACCTCCTGCTTGATTTTCTCGGAGTACTGGAGAATATGGAGAAGGCGTGACATGTTCTCGACCTTCTTGGAAACGAGCGACTTTGTATCCTCGACCATCGCCCGAAGCCCGGGGTCCGATACTTCCGAGCCCTCGGATCTGTCATGACTATCAGAGTTTCCTGACATTCCTGATATTCCTGACATTCCTGACATTCCTGATATTCCTGACATTCCTGACATTCCTGATATTCCTGATATTCCTGACATCCCAGACATTCCAGAAGAGCCAGGGATGAAATCGAGCGCCGGCCGCGAGGTCACCTGGCGGATGGCGTCCTCTGTGTTTGGCGAGAACGCGTACATCCCCGAGGATTCCAGCTTTTCTGCTGCATTGATAAGGAGCGCCTCGTCGCAGTATGCGACCAAGTTCCGGAGAACCCCAAGCGTTCTGTATGCCAGCAGGGAGGTCAGGGCATTCTCGGATAGGTTATTGGGGAGGATCTGGGGGTTTTCCGAGCTCCTCTCCATCGCAGAGGGCCCCGCGTCTTGCACATCCATGCTTTCTAGTTGGATTCCCTTATATTCCAAAGGAGGCAGCCACGACGCCGCGAGACCTTCGGAAGAACCGGAATTTGGGGGATTTCCAGAACTCGACGAGCCCGGGCCGGAGCCCAAGTTCTCGCAAACGGACGCCTCGATCTGCAGAACTAGCGTGAGAATTATGTCTCGTTGCTCCACCAATGCATCGTGACATGCCTGCACGTCCTCCTCGGCCTTGTGCTCGAACAAACAAAGATCGCTGTGTTTTTCAATGAACCACGCCGGGTAGTTCACCTCACAGATGCGGCACAAGCACAGTTTCGGCTCGGGCACCGCGTCCTCGTCCATGATGCCACATTCTCGTAGACTGCCCAAATAGCCCTCGAAGATCTCCGCGCCAAAGCCGAGCAAGTCCACGAGCGCGTGTGGGATCGTGAGCTCGATCTCTAGGCGCACGAACGGCCTTACTGTCCAGATGGACCGGGTCGGTGTGTTTGTCGTTGGTGAAAACACCACGATGCCCTGGGCCTCGAGCTCGATCACGCCGCCGTTGTTGGACACCTGCGAGCTCACCTCGGACGAGTTGGGGGTCCCGTGGCCGCCGGAACCTTGGGAATCGGCCGAGTTTTGCGGCAGTAAAGGGACATAGTCGTTGGTCGGACATATACCTCCGAAGTCGGCTTGCGAGTCCAAAACCGCGTTTTCAGGGCCGGGGAAAAAGGCGCCCGCCAGCGCCTGCGCCGGGCTCGCCACGTCGTTGGTCGCCGTCACGAACTTCACCTTGTACGACGCGTTGTCGGCGATCATGTGTGCGACAGCGTCGGTGAACACCGTCAAGTCCGCGGGCGTCGCGCCGACAAGGAGACGCGCGATATGCCTGCCGGTGATCGTCCTGACCCTGGTGCCGACGAGCTGTTCCCACGACAGGCTCACGTACGTGATTTTGCCGTCCATGTCGAGCTCCATGACCACCGCCGGGTTTTCCGCCGACGCCAAGCGGAGATCCAACTGCTCCTGCATGACGGGGGTCAACACGGACGACGCGTGCGATTTCTTGAGGCTTTGGGGACCCGCGGGGCCCAAATCCGGGCAAATTTGGTGGTTTTTTGGTGGAGTTGTGTCGTTTTGTGGCCCCGGGCGCGGCACGTGACCTGGCGATTCTGGGTGCTCCACACGGGCCCCGCCAGAACGGTCCAGGGAGAGAAACCCGGGCTTGTGGAAGATGTTCTTGAGCACCTCCTTCATGAGTGTTTTCTTAAGTTTCTAAATTTCCAGATTTTTTATACGATTCTCGGTTTTTTCGTTATTTGCACAGGGCATGCTCGGGTAGAGTTTAAGGTGGAGGGAGAGATTTCGGAAACAGCGGGGACGACATGCGCGCATGGTCAGTGGCCCTGGGCACTGGGTACTGGGCATAAAGAGAGGAGGTTTTTTTTTTGAAAGATTTGATAAAAGATTGGAGAGATTGGATAAAAGATTGAATAAAAGATTGGAAAGATTGGAAAGATTGGATGAAAGATTATTTAAGTGTTTATATTTTTTCTATTGTGAGAGGACTCTTGAAGAACTACACCAATGCAAATGCTCTCCGATGATGACATTCTCAGAATAGAGAGCAGCTGGGGCCCTGGGGTCATACGCCAAGCTCACATTCTAAGAATTTCAACGATGAAACATTATTCATGACCATGCTGAATCAAAGTAGACAGCCATTGAGGAAAAGTGCCACCTAAACGTTTCCACAGGCCTTCCATGTTCACAAGTAATATGACAATCTTCATGAAAAACTACAGACCTTTTCTGTTCACAAGGGTTAAGATGTCAATCTTCATGAAAGACTACAGACCTTTTCTGTTCACAAGTAATTTGCCGATGTTCAGAAAACCACATATCCAAATACGCCCCCCTCACACTGGCCATTCATCTCTCTAATGTATCATAAAATATCTATACACATCCCACAAATACCCCAAAAACGGCCCATTAAAAGCCACCCACCTAGAATGTTTTTTTTGGTTGTCTTTCACAGAGGTAGGAGATTCACAGAATTGAGACATTGACAAACTTTAGAGATTGTGAAAATTGGGAGATCGATAGGAAGGAAGAGATCGACAGAAGGAAGGGGAGGACAGAATTGAAGGGTGAGCAGATGTGAGAGATTGATAAAAACGAAGAACTCGACAGAAGTCAGAAATCACCAGAAGTATTTACACAACCAAGAGATCACCAGAAGTAATAGAATGAAAGAAGTGACAGATTGTTTTTCAGTGGACTCAATGGCTGGGGGCTTGACGATCAAGTATCAAGTATCGTGTCTCATAGTGTCTCATAGTGTCTCATAGTGTCTCATAGTGTCTCATGGCGTCTCCATGATTGTGGGATTTTTTTTTTTGGTAGATTCATTGATTACAGGAAAGCTCAGAAGTTACCTTCTAAGCCCAAAAACTATACAGCTATACATAAAACCTCTAACCCATTTCGAGGACCCATCTCACGAATCACCTACATTGTAAAATGATTCCGATCTGACCTCACCTATGTATTGAAATTGATTCTGTCAACTACCCGAAGGAAGAATCGCTTTCCATGCTCTAGAAATCTCCCGAGGCAGAAAAACTGGAAGCAGTTCTTCCAAAGGATACTTGGATACGTGGGAAATGGAATCTGTCAATCCGGCGACATGGTCTGTGAGACTTGTTTGTAGGAAACGTCGGTATGGAATTCTGATTGTTTTTTTAAGAAGATACATTTAGTTTTTGGTAGATGCTTTTGTTTTGTGGTAGATACATTCATTTTGTGGTATCCAAATAGGAGTATACTATTATTTCTCAATACGTCTATTGAAGGCTTTCGTTCAGGTAGATACTTATGTTAGAGGGAAAGTTCTTGTTTGACTATTTAGGTAGACACTTAGATTAGAGCGAAAGTTTGCTTCTTTTTAATACATACATCTATCAAAGGAAAAGTGTGCAGCCTTTTTTTAAGTAGATACAGCTATTAAAGGGAGAGTGTGCTGCTTTTGTTTAGGTAAATACATTTATTAAAGGGAAAGTGTGCAGCTTTTCTTTTGATGGATACGTTTATTGAAGGAGAAGCATGCAGCTTTTGTTTAGTTAGATACGTTTATTAGAGGGAAAGTGTGCAGCTTTTTTTTAGTAGATACGTTTATTAAAGGAGAAGCATGCAGCTTTTGTTTAGTAGATACGTTTCTTAAAGGGAAAGTGTGCAGCTTTTTTTCAGTAGATACGTTTATTAAAAGGGAGTGTGCAGCTTCTTTTCAGTAGATACGTTTATTAAAGGGAGAGTTCTCTTTTGTTTCTGATGGAAACATTCATGAAAGGGAAAGTGTGCAGCTTCTTTCTTTCGTAGATACATTTATTCAAGGGAAAGTACACTTCTTTTTGGTAGATGAGTTTACTGAAGGATCCATTGGGTAGTTGACACAGGCAATTTCAATACATCGGTGAGGTCAGGTCGGAATCATTTTACAATGTAGGTGATTCGTGAGATGGGACCTCGAAATGGGTTAGAGGTTTTATGTATAGCTGTATAGTTTTTGGGCTTAGAAGGTAACTTTTGAGCCTTCCTCTAATCAATGAATCTAGTCGAGCTGGTGACTTTGTGTGCAAGTTGAACAAGTCTCTCTTCGGCTCGAAACAAGCTCCTCAGGTGTGGAATGAGACTATCAATAAGGTGTTATTGCCTTGGGTTTCAAACAGGGTGTGAACGAACGGTGTCTTTTCTATAAAGTCGCTTATTACTATAAAGACGCTTCGCAAGGTTTGATTCTTCTTGGCACCTAAGTTAATGACTCACTCATTGTGAGTCGCAACAAGCAGGCGATTGGTAAAGCAAAGAAGGCTCTAGGTGACTCCTTCAAGGTGAAAGATCTTGGTCTAGTCAAGAAGTTTCTTGGGATCCATTTTGAAGTCCACCCTACGCACACAAAAACCATCCAGGTGATAAAGAAATGATACGTCTATTAGAGGGAAAGGGTGCAGTTTTCTTTTGGTAGATACGTAAACCAAAGGGCAAATTCCCTTTTAATATTGATAAGTACATTCCTAAAGCAAAAGCATTATTATCGTTCTCGCGTAATGTAGAAGCGGCTGCAACAATAAAACTTGTTTTCAAGGCTGTATATGATGAATTGATGGTTGATGATACTCCTGAATACTAAAAGAAAAAAGTTGACCTAATACTAGCGGGAGAAGGCCTCTACTTATACTCATTCTGGAAAGATCTGGATCCGAGTCTCAGAAAACTCTTTCGGTCCAGAACACGACAATACAAAAGCCACATTGGTGAATACTCGAAAAAGTATTTAGGGAGAACCCCAAGGAATTCCGGAAAGACTCAAATGGTGACGGAATGATAGCAATCAAGCCATGCATCAGCCTCTCTTCTGTATCATTTCTTCTTATTATATACATTTGGTCAAAACTAGTCCAATTGGGATTTAAATGATGAGACAACTGGCCAAACGCAAATGTCTGTGGTGGTGCATACACTGCAGTATGCGCTTACACGGCCATCGGTGTCAAACTGATCCCAAGAACCAGACAGGACATTGTGAGTTTCCCGGGTTGAGTCGAGTTGAGCCGCAGGCTTCTTTCGTGGTGGTGCCCTTCCTTCACCTCGTATTTTATAAGGTTCAGCCTTGCGTCCATACTCGTAAGGTGCTTGTGCTAATAAGCCGTGTTGGGTTATTGTGCTGTATATTGAATCATACATCAAATATAGTATTAAAGGAAGGAAAATTGAACAAGAGTCAATTTAAAATTTTACCATGGATCGCAACATTTATAGATGCATTAGATAGCAGACCACCTGTTACAAAAAAAAATAGTAATTGATCAGGAATATGACCAGCCTAAGCTGCTGGGATGATATTTGTTTGTGGCCTCAAAGACATTTCTACGTGGCAGGGGATCCCGGGAACCCAGTGACATGACTATTGCCTTTCGGGTGTCCCTCTACTTAGAAAGCAGCTCAGCTCTTTGATCTGTGATCTATCATCTATCATAGCTGTTCTCACCATACGCCAAGTCCATGGAGAACGGACTGATATCTTCAAAAACACCGCCAGACGTGATGTCCAACATGCCGATTGATCATTGATGACGCATCGAGACGACTCTACAAAACCAATGAACCCGGCTGTCTCCGCGGTTCTCCCTCGTGTTGTTTTCCTAACGTATTTTAAAAAAGTATATATAGGTTAAGCGTGCGCCTTGGGGAGTTGGGCCCGTCCGGCAGCACGCAAGAAGTGAATGTGGCACCACGCCGGGGTGCCCATTAGTCGCAATGCTAGGAAAACAGAGTTGGATCTGCCCAGCAGAATTCGTCGTGAGGTCGTTAAAAGTTGGATTTTAAGCGATGCGAATGTCATATCTTCATCAGTTAGTTAGTATAGGTGTACGCAGGGGCATGCACGCCGCCCCCCACGCTGCCGAGCGACCGCTTCTTGATGTTCGCCAACAAGTCGCAGTTCTTCTTCTCGGTCTTCTCCACAATGAGTTGCCGCAAGCACTTGTTCTCCATCTCCAAGGTGCGCAACTTCTTCTCGAGCTGCCCGAGGCGGTCCTGGAGCTCGCGCGCCTGCTGCTCCATCTGCTTCTCCTTCAACTTCTTCTTCACGCGGAACCGGGCCGACGCCGCGGTGTTTCTGCGTCTTTTCATCTCCAAAGTTTCGGAGGAATCGACGGAACTGGTGGAATTGGCGGAATTGGCGGAGAAAAACGGCGAGGATGGGCTGCACGTGACGCTCGGCGCCGCAACAGAGGCTCCGTAGGGGCCCACTACTGTCGAATCTGTCTCCTCCTGCTTGACATGGGTCACGTGGGGCACGTGATGCACATTTTTGGCCGTTGGGACACTGGAAGTGTCCGTTTTAAGCACAAAGCCCACGTTTCCCCCATTCAGGGGCAACTGCAGGTGTGCAGGCGGCAACGGCACGGACATGGACACGTTGTGTTTCTCGCGGGCGGCAAAGTCGTTGGAAAACACGTCCAAGTCGAAAAAGTCCGCCTGGGAGAAAAAGTCCAAGTTTGCGTTGTGGCTGGCGTCGTCCGTGTTGGGCGACACGTCGCTGTCAAACACGAGGTTCAAGTTCGACAAGTAGTCTGCGGGCTGGAAATTCATCCTGGATGTTTACAAAGAGAAAAGGTAAATAATGGTGGGCAGGGGTCCTGGGAAAAGGGTGTGGATAGAAAGATAAGACTTTTCCGGCCGGTGCGAGGTCGTTTTATTTTAAAGTGAAAAATGCGCGAAAAAAGGTGGAAAAAATTAAGTAAAAATTAAAAAAAAAAAATTCGCACGAAAATCTTTTTGGGCGTGCACGGTTGCGAGACGAGACTCAATTCGGGACTCAGCAGTCCCCCTGTGATTCCACAAAAGACGTAGATTTTGTGATTGGAAAAATTTCACATGTTTCAAATGAGAATTTTCGATTCTATTTATCGCTTTTTTATATCTAAATTTCTGCGCTAAAGGCTGCTTTGAGGGGACCTCTGGAAGTTAGAGGACCCCGGTAGATGTCCGAGCCACGTGCTCTGTGCAGTCTCCATATTAGTCATCCGGCGATTGCGCGCGGGCGTGCGCGGCACAGATTGGCCTGCTCCGGTTTCCGCACGGGCTATCCGCGCGTGTTATCCGCAAATGACAGGAAAACGCGACGCTATATGCAGGCCGATCGCACCCTGACTCCGATTCCGCTGCTATATGCAGGCGATTTCTCAAGATCGCACCCAACGGTGAGACGTTTCAGCTACTTGACACAGCCGAGATTGAAGCGATGTGCTGGTGGCTTTTGTCATGAGAAATAACCGTGAAAAAGTGAAACTTATCCAACTCTCAAACCGATTCACCGTTATATGAAAATTTGATGAAAATACCTGAAAGTATAGAAACATTTGCTTTCTTGCCCGATATAGCAATCCACCTACGAGCCCAGGAGGCTGAGGCACCGCACCTGAAACAAACTGTAGATGTTGTTGATGATTCTTCGTCTCCAACTGGAATGTGAAGAAAAAATACAGCGGTTTTTTTTTATGGTATCTAGACTTTTGCAAACCACCGGTCTCTTATAGTATCTATACTATGGTCATGCGTTCTGCCTTGTGGTAGATCGAGCATGTCTCATATTCTCTCTTAATTCACTCTCTCACTCACTCACCCACTCACCAACTCACCAACTTAGCCACATGTGTCACATGTTTTTTTTTTTTTGATTAGATCCATTGATTAAAGAGAAGCTCAAAAGTTACCTTGTAAGCCCAAAAGCTGTGCAGCTATACATCAAACCTCTAATCCATTTCGAGCTCCCATCCGTACACCAGGCCCGGGCCATGCCAGAACCGGATTCTACGTCCATCGCCAATTTTCGAATCCTTCAACATACAAGCATTTATTCGAGCCCATGTCTTTGAAAATCGACTATTGAACTCTCTAAGACTCCTCCACCCTGAAATTGTCCCTCTGCAACGAGATTCCGATTTTTGCGGGCCAAAACACGTCCCGCACTTTTATGGCTTCTTCCAGTTGCAATTTGCATACAGATACTATTAACCTAGGCTTTTGTGCTCACCTAATTTAACAAAAAATACACCATCATCAAAAAAAAAAAAACAGTCGCCACAGTACAAAACGGTCTCTGAAAAAAAGTTATCTTAACAATAAACTACTATCTAGACCCAGCTTGTATCTAACAAAAAAAAAAAGATAAAAAACTGCTCTAAAGGCAAATTCCGCCGTGCAAGTCTAACTACGGAAATGAATAAGTGATTGAAGGGAGCGCCCGTCAGCCGTCGTGGACTCGTAAAAAAATGCAGCTCGTAAACTTTCAAGCCTTCGAAAGTGCTCTTGATCTCCCCAGTTTTTAAGGGACACACATTTAGAAGAAAAGTCGAAAAAAAAATCATACTCAGTTGTTGAGTTTCTCCACCAAGGACTTCATCACGTACTTCTCCTCGCCCTCGCTCTCGGTGTTTTTCTGCTCCATCTCCTCTCTAATGGATCTGGGCACAGACGTGAGTTGAGTTCCATTGGAGGAGTTCCTGGGACTTTCAGTGGAAGCTTTGTCGGCCAAATTCCCCAGAATCCCCCGATTTCCCAGGTTTCCAAGGTTTCCCGCACTCCCCATATTTGGAGGACTCTGGGCACTATTGGCACTGGTGGAAAACTCATGGGGCAGTTTACGAGAATATCCCTGGTGAGTGTTTCCCACATCAGGCGCCTGGTTCACGCCCTGCCTCGAACCCTGAGCATTGTAAGAGCCCACATTCTGACCCTGACCCTGACCCTGACTCTGACTTTGACTCTGACCCTGACCCTGACTTTGACTTTGACTCTGAAAGCTCTGAGGACTCTGAGGA
Organism: Metschnikowia baotianmanensis; assembly: GCA_030565705.1. NCBI lineage: Eukaryota > Fungi > Ascomycota > Pichiomycetes > Serinales > Metschnikowiaceae > Metschnikowia > Metschnikowia baotianmanensis. The sequence continues at coordinate 11,111 of JAJMCI010000049.1, forward strand.
CTCTGGAGACTCTGGAGGCCCTGGAGACTCTGCATGATCTGAGGACTGTGGGAACTGTGGCCCGAGATCTGGCCCACGTACCGGCCTGCCCCGCGGCCCCGACCAAAGTTGGTTTTCCCTCTTTCAGCATGGCCCGCCTGCGCGTGCCTGCGGCCGACGGTCTCCTTATCGTATTCATAGGGGATTCCCTGCAGGGGCTCGAGCCAGATGCGGGCCTTGAAGAACTTGAAGAGTTCGGGGAGAAGGTCTCTGAAGTTGACCCGCCTCTGTGCAGTATAGTAGATGGTGAGCTTCTTCCTGTCCAACTGGTAGTCTGCGTCCACGATGCCCATCTGGTCGATGCTGTCGCCCTTTGAGGCGTTCTTTTGCGTTTCGCTTCGCCTGGAGCTTGAGTTCGAGTTTGAGCCAGAATGTGCAGCACTGGCGCCACAAGTCCCCACATGGGATCCGGACGCAAGCATATCGGCAATGACTTCCATGGCGATCTGGCACGCGTCGTCCTCGTCCTGCATTTTGCGTAACACGTGCTTGATCTCGCCCTTGCTGGCCAACGCCAACACTGCTTTTGGGGCTTCCAACAGCTGGATCTGCGAACCGGTTGCGGTGCCCCGAGCCCGGGGCTCGTGCGGCTGAAGCGACCCGATCTGGAGGTCCTTGGCGTGTTTTCCGGCGGAAAACGACTGGTGCTCCAAGTGCTTGAACATCTTCAAGACCCGTGCCTCTTCCGGGGATATGTCCAACCTGACGACTTTGCCCAAATCGCTGCCCCGGTCGGCCTCCACTAGGACTAGGTCGTCCACCTGGAGGCTCTGCAACTCGGGTATTCCTGCAGGCACGTGGAACACGTCCAAGCGGCCCGCCTTGAACGCCACAAACACGAGTTTGTTGTGGGAAAACCTCTCCTCAAGCGTATAAAAGGGGAGCCCGTACTCGGGCGCCAAGACCGCGTGGTCTTTCTCCAAACACGTGAAAACAGTGTGGTAGGTGACCCTGACTCTCTCCCGTGGATCGGAGGCAAAGTACTGGTACACCTTCGCGAGGATGGCACTGAACTCCGACCGGTCGGTTCGCTCGGTTCGCTCGGTTCTCTCGTTGCTTTTTCTCCCGGCACCCTCGGCCTCGTTTCCTCGGGCCGTGTTCTCTAGCGCGTTGACGGAATTGGCGGAGTGGATGGAGTTGACGGAATTGACGGAATTCACAGAGTTGACCGAGTTGACAGAATTGATGGAGTTGACAGAGTTGATCGAGTTCCGGTGGACGTACCCCGGAGGCTCCGAAAAGTACGCCGTGTTTCTGTGAGTGAGCGAGGAAGAGGCGCCCAGTTTGATCTGCATTCTGGAAATGCCCTCCACCGGCGAGAACTGCGCACAGTCGTTCTTGGGGGTGTGGTAGTCCTCGGAGTAGATGGGAGAGTCCGGAAATACCGAAGAGCGGTCGTACGGAGTTTGGGTCTGGTTCTGGTTCTGGCCCTGGCTCTGACCCTGGATCTGGTTTTGGCTATGGCCCTGGATTTGGTTCTGGATATGGTTCTGGGGTGGCCCTTGGCCCTGGAATCGTCCTTGCAAGTTGTCGTAGTTCATGCCGGCGCTGATCTGGCGCGACCCGTTGAACATGTGCTGGAACTGGGGCAGCACGTTCTGGGAAAGGCTGCTGACGTTGGGGGACGACGGATAGCCCATGGTGGGCAGGAAGTACATGTTTCTCGTCCCTTCCAACCAATAAGGCAAGGCCTGGGTGGAGGCGTGGGTGGAAGCTTGAACTGAGCCCTGGGTGGAAGCTTGCCCAGAATTCTGCGAGGTCTGCGAGGCCTGCGAGGCCTGGGAAGGGTACGAGGAGCCCCCGAACGAGTCTCTTCTCACATGTCCGCCCTCGCCTAGGCCCAAACCCATCGTTTCGCCCTGGGTGTCCGAGATGCGGAAAAGACCCAAGCCTGGCACATACGGGTCTCTGAGCTGGCTGGACACGCCCGATCCCGCGGGTCCCGAGAGGCCCGAGACGGCCGAGACCACCGAGGTGGCACGTGCGAGTTCGCTGGTGTCCCCGGAAAAACCGTCGCTGAAACTGGGCTGGGGCAATGGTGTGGGAGGAGGTCTGACGGGGGATTCATCTTGGGTGACAGAGCTCGCATCGATGGAGAACTGCCGCAGACTGTGGCCCACGGGAGTCAGCCAGATGGACTCGAGACCGGTGCTTTTGCGTCTATTCTGGCTCAGGGGGGAGCCGGGCCCGAGCATACTGGCAAACTCAGACAGAGGGTGCTGGCTGCAAAAGAAGGCGACACGACGGCGAAAAAGAGGGGAGAAGGCGCACGTCTGGGAATGTGCAAATGCCCTCTGGGTTCTAGTGGGTTTTGATGGAGAAGAGGAGGTTTTTTTTTTCCCTTGCGAGCGGCGAATGCTGTGAAAAATGGCGGGGGGCAGGTTCTGGGCTGGCGTGGAAAGTCTAGACAATGGCGAGGCCCACTATGTAGAGGGGTGGATATTGGCGTGGGCAGCACGGGACACACGCAGCGTGGGATAAGAGGGAAAACGTGGAAATATGGTCACTTTTGGGACTCTTGCTGGATCCGGATCTTTGGGAAATGCTGGATTCGACGCAAATAATGCATGGGGCCCTGGAGGACCCGGGAGATATATTGCCATTTGCCAGGGCCCTGCCTGTATGCGTGCGGCGCGGAGGGTGCATGCGCCTGCACACAAGCCCCGCTCGACTTGCAGCGCCGTTGGGGCCCGTCCGACATACGCGCACGGCTGGCCCGCATATGCGACGCCACGCGGCCGTTCGTGTAAGTCGAAATTGCTTAATTGGGCACGGGCGTTTTCATGAGTGGCGGGTCGACTCCCATGTTTCACCCTGGTTTCACATCTCTGCCCCAACTCCCAGATCTGGCTTTGCCCTGAGAAAACGGCCCTGTTCTTGTGGCGCAAACCACTCCTATTGTGTGATGTATAACCCCGCCTTGAGGTCCCTATTTTCTCTTGTTTTTCTCTTTTTTTTTTCTGTCTTTCTTGTGATACATGCAGATCCACCTTGCCAGCGCAAATCCTACCCCACGCACCGGGGCCTGAAATGCCCGTTTGGCTTTGCCAGTGCCGTATGGTGAACAATAGGGTGTATGCAGGATCCGAAGTGCAGGACAGTTACGTCGCCCACGCTCCCATTCTGTTTTGATGTTATTTTTGATTAATTTGTTTGTTTATTTGATTTCTTTCCTTCTTTCTTTCTTTGATTGATTTGATTCTTTCTTTTATCTATTTATTTACTTCATTGATGGATTGACTGATTTGATTTCTTTGTTCTTGTAATGTTCTTGGCTCTACGTTCCTCCATTACTTTCCCATCACTCAGGAATTGATTGTTTCTTGCCAGTGCCAACAAGGCTTGTTTTGAAAACCATGGTCCCTTCATATCTGAAATTGCCGACATGTACCAAAGCTAGATCCACGCGCTTTCTCACGTTTTCACGTTCTTCTGAGATCCCCTCTTTTTCCTTCCTTTTCTTTTTTCTTGGATCTCCGATGAGAGAAACGGAGATTTGCCTTTTCCAAGCATTTTATTTGCTCGTGGGATCGTCGGGGGGCCATCGTGTGGCGAATTTCAGGCGTCGTACGTTTTTACCCCGCCTTGGGAACAGTAAATTTTACCATTGTGTGGCCTCAGGTTTTTTTAAATGTCATGCACCGTCAATATTGGAGGCGCCGGGCCGCCATTGTACGTCAAACCCGAGAAATGGCCGGGCAATCGCCTAGCGAAGTTTTTCCGGAGCCGCAGAAATAAGCATTGCCGCACTGCTGATAATGCCATGGAGTTTTGGGGTGACTTTTGGACAGATCTGGGGGATATACTGGGGCCAAAGCTGGGGTTAAACTGGGGGTATGTTTTGGGGGAATGTCAGGGTGATATTCGAGGATGAGTTCAGCTACGACTTTTTTTTTAAGACTCCGCTGGCATGGAGAGAGCAGATTGGAAATTGATGAGACGCGTGGAGAACCATGGAAGTTCTGTAATGCATTCCTGGATGAAATTGGGGTACCAGATACCATGCAGTGTGCACCACGGTGTATTAGAACGTACTCAACAAGGTATGCACAATTATATTACAAGGCATGCACAAACATTTTACAAGGTATGCACTGATATCTATAATAAGGCATGCATGCTCAAAGCGCTCAGGGTATAGGATATGCACATTATACATTGGGCACGTGTGTTGAGTATTGAAGCCTGGTGAACCATGTGTTGCGTTTTTTATACTTTTCAATGGGCTGCCCAAGAATCGCTGCTCCCTCCCTCTTCTCCTCTTCTCTTCTTTTCTTCTTTTCTTCTTTTCTTCTGGCTGCAAATACGTAAGAAGGTGGATCGGGGCTCAGAGGTGTACAGACAGTTTGAGGCCTCGAGGTGATTCTATTAGGTGATTTTGAGTGTCACGAGAACAAGAAGGTTTTCAGAGCCTATCTCATTATTGATAAATTGAAAATAGATCGAGTTCGTGGAACATGCCTGGCACCCTTCGTGCCCTTCTCACCTTTACGACGCAAGACGCTTGTACATGCCCTTTCCAACTTGTCAAAGACGAGGAATAATAAGAAATGGAGTTTGTATAGAGAACAAAAACCAAAAAAAAAAATAGAAACCAAAAAAAAAAAGAAAGAGATTTGAAAGAGCAAACCGACAAACATCAAGAAACAATACGGGGATGAAGGATGAAGAATGGACGGCGCCATTGTACGTGCCCATTTCACTGTGCCCCATATATTTTTTTTGATATTTTTTTTTTTTTGATAGATTTGTTTATAAAAAAAAAAGAAAATTGATCCATAACAATGGGGAAGCGGCTTTTCAGATCGGCTTCGGCCCCGTTGTCGTCATGGACAATGCGCCACACGTCGGGCCGTCGGAGGTCTCCTATTTTTCGGTCTCTTTTCTGAACTTTTGAGTTTTTGTGAGTTTTTTGAGAATTTTTCGGGATTTTCGGGATTTTCGTGGATTTTCGTATTAATGATGCTGATGCTGATGTTGATGGTGTTTTGAACTCTGTTATCCCACGATGCTCTGATCTGATGTTCTCGGGAAAACAAGGTCGTGTCAGGTTTTTGCTTCATTTTGGGCTTAGAAGGGAACTTTTAAGCTCCCTTTGATCAATGAATTTAGCAAAAAAATCAAAAAAAGAAAATCATTTTTATGAAGATTCTTTGAAGGGACAGAATGAAGGATGAGGGTCCGATGCGTTTCATTGGTCAAACAAGGTTTAGAGAAAGAATAAGGAGGTGTATTGAAAACGAAGAATTCCATCTCAGAATCTGATCTGATCTGATCTGATCTGTACCTCTTTTTTTTTATCCGTCTTAACTCTGCAATGTCCATACCCCATTTTTCTATTGGATCCACGATTCCACTGACGATGCTGCCAGAAGTAGTGATGGATATACCATTCGACCAGACAAAGAAAGAAAGAATCAACCCTAGATCATCCAACCCTCCAAATCCACAACCCCCCCTCATTGATTCTGAGATTACTCTATTACTTCTCGAAGATACCTCGATCTCTTATCAAGTTCCTGAACAATCTATCTAAACTGCTACCGGAGTACCCCAAGGATACCCATCTTGTCTCAAATGTATTCAAATTGCAATGTATTTATCAAAGGGTCTCGCTGAAACCCGCCGGCCAGCTTCACGGCCGAGCCTAAAAAAAATGAAAAATCACACGGACACGATTGTCCTCTCCTCGATCACCTCCCGAGAGTTCGAACATCACGAACACCACAAACTTTACCGAACATCCAAACATCCAAACATCCAAACATCCAAACATCCAAACATCCTTAAGGCCTAGACACCGTAAGGCCCAACATTCAACACAACCCGCTTCAGAGAGCCAGGAAAACGACAGAAGCGCCCAAACACTCAGCAGGCGCTCGCAGCACCCACAATGACCCTAGAACGACCCAAGCTGGCTCGAAATGACCCCAAAAAGCGCCCAGAGCACCCCATTTCGACCAGAATGACCAAAATGAGACCAGAATGACCAGAACGACAGAACGAACAGAACGACCACCAAAGGCCCCGCTTCTCGCTCACTGGTACTGCTGCTGGTTCTGGATGTTGCCGTTGCCGATGTTGCCGAAGTACTGGTACGGGTCGGTGTATGCTGCGCCCTGGGGCATGGGCAAACCCTGCTGGGGGTGGCCCTGGCCCTGGTACGGCATGCCGTGGGGCAAGTGTGCAGGAGGCAACTGCTGGGGGTGTGCGACGGCAGGCTGCGGGGGCTGGTGGGGGCCGTTGGCCACGGGCACGTGGTGTTGCTGTTGTTGGTGTTGCTGCTGCTGTTGTGGCGCAGGGCTCTGGTCGGGCGACTCCGGCGAGTTGGCGTCGCTTCCTTCGCCTTGCTCGTCGCCCAAGCCCTCGTCCGGCGCGTTCAAGCACGCCTGGATCAAGTTCTTGCCCTCGGACTTGGTGACAAGGGGCTGCAACTTGGGGGTGGTGAACGTGTACACGAGCCCGGTCTCCGACACGACGAGAAGCAACACCTGGGTGCCCGTGAGCACGGACAACTCGTAGGCCTTCTTCATGATGCCGGCCTTTCTCTTGGAGAAGGTGATGTGTCTTCTGGACTTGTCCTGGATGAACTTGATCTCGATCTTGCGTCTTTCCTTGGGCTGTTTGCCGGACACGTGCTCGTCGTCGTCGTCGTCGTCGTGGCCAATGCCGGACACCGCCACGGGGTGGCTGTACTGGGGCCCGGGGTTGCCGGTGAGAGTGTCGTCGGAAGGCTCCAACTTGTTCGAATCAGTGATTTCCGACATCTATGGGTTAGTACTCATTTTCTGACAGATTCAGGTGGTTTTCGCAGGTGTTTCGAGTGTTTTTTGGGGCCGTTGGGCGTTGGTGATGATAGGGAGTCGGGAGTCGGGAGTCGGGAGTCGGGAGAGTCTGAACAGGCAAAGAGCGTCCGGAGAGTGTGGCACGATTTTCCAGGATATTCGGGATGTTTCTGGGAGAGTCTCGAGTTTCGAGTTTCCGAGAGATTCCGGGACATTCCGAGAGATTCCGGGACATTCTGGGAGATTGCGAGTTTCCGAGAGATTCCGGGACATTCTGGGAGATTCCGAGTTTCTGAGAGATTCCGGGACATTCTGAGAGATGCCGAGTTTCTGAGAGATTCCGGGATATTCCGAGATTCTGAGAGATTCCGGGACATTCTGAGAGATGCCGAGTTTCTGGGATATCCCCGAATTGAAGATTCATCTCCCTTTTTTATCGAGCTTTCAATCCATGGTCTACTCCTCAGTGTTCTCTCTCTTCTCTCTTTCCTTTATTTTCGTGACTTCCCTGCGTTTCCATGTTGTTTACACACTCTCATTTCCCCGCCAACAGCGAACATCTAAAAAAAACAACAACATGTAAAAACACAGGGCCGGAGCCGAAAATCCCGAAAATAAAACGCCCACATATATTCTTTCATCGTTGGTTGCACTCTGGGCACATTTCGAACCCACGTTGGCGCTTGCAAATGCACCGTCCCTATTAGGAAACATGGCGAACCCGATTGGGTCATGCCTTCCCAATTGGTCAGCGGGTGTGGCTCAAGTTGTGGCACAAACGCAGGGTTTAGGGCGTGGGGGATATACGAGGTGCAGATACGGAGGGGGCTTAGCGAATCCATGGGTCTTTACATACCGTGTGACAAAATTGGGGGGAGTGAAATGCCTGCCAAAACTGGAGCTGCAATCAAAACAAGAGGAGGGCGTGAGATTTTAATCCCCTTTCGGGTGCTGGTGCGCGCACGCCCCGCGCGGACTGCACACAGGCATCTGCCAGAGCGTTTGGCGCGGCCGCTCGGGCGTGTACTGCATATGACCACATTATTCTTTACAAGGTTGACAATTATCATTCTATCATTCTGATCCTTTTCTTCCTTATCCTTTTCTTCCTTTGATATTTCTTCATTTATCTCGTTACTCCTTCTTATGATTTTCATCTGTTTTTACTTATTCAACTCCCATATCATATTGCTCTTCGTGTGGACTGAATGCTTCCTTTTATAACGTGCGATAGAACACAGGAGAGGAAGCGGACTGCACCTTCTTATAATTCTTCCATCTTTCCACTTTGGGACGGTCCACTAGACAGTGAAAAGAAAGTGCATGGACGTATTTTTGATAGATACATTAAATATAGGGGAGCTCAAAATTCATCTTTGAACAAACATTTGTTTCTGGATCCTCCAGATAATCATCTCAATAGTAAGCATTTATATTCGTGGAATGGTTATAAGTTGATGCTGTGTATATGAACTGCTGGGAAACCTAAACTAAGCCTTTTTTTTTAGAAATAAACGGATTAAAGGGCAGCTCAAGCCCCGGATAAACATCTCAATAGTATGCATATATATCAGTGGGGTTGGTATAAGTTGATGGTGTATAAGTAAACTGCTGAGAGCCCTTTACTATGTAATTTTTCAATAGAGACATTGATTCAAGGGAACTCAAAGGATTCCTTACTATAAACGCTTGATCGCTGAATTTAGTCTTGGATCCTTCACTCATGCCCCGGATAAACATCTTGATATTTTCAAATGTATATTCGTGGAATCGTTATCAATTGATGTTGTACATGAACTGCTGAGACACCTTAACTATGTCATTTTATCTAATAGATACAGTGCTCAAAGGGGAATTTAAAAGTTACCTTCAAGCTTTGTAATATGTTTTCGACAGAGTTCGACGAGACTGCTGACCAGAATACGGGCCAACATTATAAGCAAACCCGGGAAAAGAATATGCTGACTGTGTCCAAGCCAAATATCCCCAAGGTCAAGAACAAGCGTGAATATACCGAGGCCATATCTAACCAATCATTTACAATGATTCCGACCTGATCTCCACTTGGTGTTGAAGTTGAAATTTTATCTAGGCTCCGATCGCCCCAGCGCTTGTATTATAAAAACGGAAGAAGTATGAAGGACAAAAGGTCCGGAGATATTACTTCTGTTGGAAATATCATCGTTTTGAGAAATATGAAAAGGAATATCAAAGTACGATCTCGATAATATCACCTTTGCCCATTAGAAGAAAAAAAAAACACTTCTTATTAGTCCACCATGCCTTAGGACATACAAGGAAATACGGAAGTTAGTCTTCAAAAGCAGGAAAAGAGCATCCACATGATACGTGCTAAGTATAGAAGGGCAACTGATGATTGGCTCATTATCAATCATTTACAGTTTTTGGGCTCGGAAGGTAACTTTGGAGCTCTCCTTTGATCAATGGATCTAACAAAAAGAATAATAATAATAAGTGCTCCCTGCAATGACTATTCAATCCAATCTCGATTCTAGATTCCACTTTAGCCTCAACCTTGGCTTCGTTATATATATTCCATGTCATTGCTAAAAACCGTCCCCCAGGTCTTATCTAGCATTTTTACTGAAAAGTAATCCAATATCGGATACCATGATACCAAGGTGGATAGAATTTTTCAACTGATGCTAGATTAAAAACACGTGATGTGACTCCATGATTCAATACCCATGTAATTACCAAACGCGTGAATGACCGCTACTTATTTTCATAGTACATCTATCACTTCTCGTGCTAAAACTTCCATCTATTAACACTCTCATATATTAAAGCTCTCGTTCTCTGCCACACCCATTTATTGATACTCTCAATTACCGATACTCTTATATATCGATACAGCCATTTGGAGATACCCTGATATTATAGCACTCTGATTTTCTGATACTTCACTTCATCGATACTCTCATTGTTCAACAACCCCACTTACCAATGCTCTCATTTATCACACACTCATCCTCCAGTGTTCTCTCTCTCCATTTCCTATCATTTCTCAGCACTCATTTGCCTCATTTTCAATCAGTTCTCAGTATTTCATTCATTTCCAACCACTTCTCAGTACCTACATCTCATCACTCATCCCTTGATCCGGTTCTCAGAAATGGGAAGAAAAAACATTTGAAAAAGGTGAGCCAAAGAGGCTCGACGTCAAAAAGTTACCCCAGGGCTACCTTGATAACCTAGACTGTCAATTGATGAAAAAGACTGGCTAGCCAACATTGTAGACCGATGGCTCAGCTTTAGTCGACGATTCGGCCTCAGCCTCAGCCTCAGCAATCAACTCTGCGATCCTCTCATCTCGTTTTCGTATAGTGAGGAATTCGTACGCTTCAAGACTCTCGACAAACCTCTCATGAGAAACCACACCGTTGACCACGCCCCCGCTGTTTCCTCTTTGAAACAGCCTCGAAGTGTGGCCATAGCTTCTTATTGCATTGCGGTTGAGCCAGACGCACATCGTGTATATGGAAGTGCACCAATCTTCAAGCACCAACTTGGGGATCTTTCCCGCCGCATACTTTTTTTTCCAAGACCGGTACGTTATCAAAAGGTCCCTCAAAAAGGCTGCGTTCATCGTCTTCTCATTACATGCCTTCTCCACCAAATAAGGAAGCCTTCCCTTCTTATATGTGCCGTGGGGCACTTCATAGCGTGCATACGTGTCCATCAAGAAAAAAATGCTGGGCCGAGATGCTAGGACATCTCCATAGTACGCGGACCTGACTATGGCCTCGTGTCGACGAAAAAAAAGGGGACCGGGGCCACCGAATTCTGTGTAGAGGTCATCGTTGTTGGAGGGATATCGAGGTTTCGGGTCACTCATGAGCCGGTAACTACATTTTGGCTCACAGGAAAGATCCGGGAGGTTCGAATAATCCTCTATGATCTGGTCGATGATCTGGAGCTCCGGGGAAAGCCTCGCATCGACATGTTCAATCTTGCGGAAGTCCTCCTGATGAGGGATCTCCACGAACCATTCATCAATTAGGGCTTCTTCGAGAGGCGTTTGATAAGGAGGGGACTCGGATCTCGCTTGAAGTTGCACATTGAGCCAGTAGTAGTTTTCCTTAATGAAATAAGCTAGGTACACGAGCCGACAGAGCAGCTCACTCTCCTCGAAGAAAAACGTGATCATGTGCTTTTTTGTGAAGCTGGAATCACCATCATCTTGACCATTAGCGCTATAGAAATCACCAAGCTCATCACTCACGTCCCAGTCATCCATTTCGCGAAATGTTTGGGCCGTTCTCACAAAAGTCTCGAGAAACTGGGGCGTAGCAAACCGATACGTGAGAATGCTTGGGCAATATGAGGTCCGCCATGTGGTAAAAAGTTTCCGCACATTAAGAAGGGCCCGCCTTCTCCACATGAAACCGTCTTCCCAAGGAGATCTCCCGCGATATTCTTCCTTAAGCTCTCCAAAACGCTTGTATAGGCTTTTCATGCAATCTACAGGGAAATTGTGGCGGTCGAGCTCCGAGTTCCAGTCTTTTAGAAAGTGGGTCTGGAGCATCGCTCGTGCAAGCCGCCAGTTGGACCAATTGCCGTTTCTATCGAACCCTACATCCTCGAATTTGAACACCGCATTGAAGAACCGGCACGTCACATTAAGGTTGTTTCCAGGGCCTGCAATCACAAATATGTCATTGTCATGGAGTATTTCGTTCGGTAGACTCGCCAACTTGCAGCCTGCTGGCGGATTGCTCAACACTTCGGCACGAGAAGGGATCGGTAGAAGATTAGAGACGCTGGATTTGGGCAACTTGGCGGGGGCTTTCCTCTGTCGTTTTTGTCTTTTGACAGCTGGTGCGCTCATTCTCGCGGATGATATGGTGAAGTATGGAATTTCAGGGGAAGGGAAGATTGGAAATCCTCAGTTCTCTTTTTTTCTTTCTTTTTTGTTAATGAAACCAGGAATTCACTGCTGCAGATGACCCTGTAGTCAAAATATGTCTGATCTGGGATTGCTGGTGAAGAAGTTGCCGAAGCAAAGACGTGTTTTTCAAATAAGACGTGTTTCTTAAATAAGATTAAATTCTCAGATAAGATGAGTTTTAAAACAAGATGAGTTTCTCAAATAAGACGTGTTTCTTAAATAGGGCGTGCTTTTCAAATAAGACGTGTTTTCTAAATAAGATGGATTTCTCAATTAGGATGTGTTTCTCAAATAGGATGTGTTTCGCAAATAAGACGTGTTCTTTAGTAGGACGTGTTTCTCAAATAAGAAGTGTTTCTTGAATAAGACGCTTTTGCCAAATAAGAAGTGTTTCTTAAATAGGACGTGCTTTTCAAATAAGAAGTGTTTTTAAAGTGAGATGTTTCTGTCAAAGAAGTGTTTCTGCCAAAGAAATAAGAAGTGTTTCTCAAATAAGAAGTGATTTTCAAATAAGCCGTGTTTTAGACAATACGCGTGTGCATGCAGTGCGTATCTAGAATGATGAATGAATTGTTTTGTGGTACAAATCCGCCTCCCTTTGTCTGAGGTAAATATATGTGTGATTTTAAAATATAACACTGTGTTTCTTTCATTTTTTTTTGGCTAGATAGTTCAGCAGGTGGATGTCTTGTACAATGACCTTAAAAATTACGCTTCGTATAGAATTTGGTGCTTAGATACTTCAAAGAAGTATAGGAAGAAAGAATGGTACGCGTTTTAGCCGCCAGAATGCTTCTACATCTTTTTTTCTTATTTAACTATTATTTTTTTATCATGTTCGGGCGGCTGATCACGTGATCGCGTTTTTTGCAGCCTTGAACGATCCATAAGTATATTTAGATTTTTCTCTACTTAAGCATTCATTTAAAGTTCTTTGCATCTTCAAAGAAAGAAGAATGTGAGCGTTTGGTATGAGAGTTGTATTGAGTTTGAATGAATTGGTAGCATATGTTACATGTTGTCTTCAGTAGACACGCCTCCAGTTCTCCCTTTAATCCTAGTTCTCCTTCTTTTCTCAGTTCTCATTCCAATCCTAGTTCTCCTTATAATCCTAGTTCTCCTTATAATCTTGGTTGCCCTCATATTTCTTGCAATCTTGAGCTTTAATTGGTTTGCGAAAGTTGCCTACACAATTTCATGATTTATTAGTGCAGAGAGAGACAGATAAAAAAAACAGATAGAGAATACTGGTTTTGTTGCCCCTGCTGTTACAACAACTTTCGTGGGCTTTCGGGTGTATCACTCCGGGCGGCAGTCGAAAATGTACCCAATTGTTCTAGTTGAATTCGTTTGTGGCATCTTTCAGTCAAGGTTTCGGTGTTTTTTCTGTTCCTGGAAAAGAGTTTGCGCCTGCTCGGGAGAATTCCTGACAGGTGGAACCTGAAATGAACTAGCGACCTGCTTTAGGTTTTTCTATATGTTTATAGAGTTATAGGTTTATAGAATTATAGGTTTATAGGTATGTAGCTTACAGTATTGTCGGTATTAGACTGAGTGAGACTCTTTGTTATTGGCGCCGTATAGTATGAGGATTCTTCAAATTCAACATTCTTCAGTCTCGGTGAAAGTCAAAATGAATTCCTACAAAAGAGACTCAATTTTGTTATACATTGTGAAATTCTCGGAAGGCCTTTCACATTCTCCTTTTAACTGTGGGACTAGAACTGTGCAAGCGAAACGAATATATTGACTATTGGAATGTTTTTTTTCGGGAATACTTGGAATGCTGAAACCTCTCTCCGCTCTCAATTCTGTTTCATGTGAAGTGAGATCTTTTCTGATCTCAGGGGTAAACGTCATGTGGATCATCGAATCCGAGAGCTACGATGGTTAATGTACACTCGACTCTTTAGATTTTCCAGCCCCATTAGCACATATTCTATGAATGGGAACTGTGGTCTGGGAAAGAAAAGAAAAGCGAGTGTCATCCAATGATAAGTGCTCTTTCCAGTTGACAATAATCAGCACCATATCTGGTCATATCCTAGGCCTTTAGCCGGCAGAATAGTTGTCCGATCTTCAAAGAAATCTCGTGCTATTACTCTACTATGACCACACTGTCGTTTTCCTGACTTTCAGCAAGAAGCGGGGTACTTTCCTTAGTTTTCAACGCCATGTCGTCCTCGGTAATCCTGCACGTATCCAAGTCGAGGTGGCTGAAAATACGCTGGATGGCGTTCCTCACGGAAACATTGGGAAACCGGTCTTGTGGTTTATGCACCGTGAGAAGCAATACGCGGAATAATGGCGACTTCGTGAATGCAACAAGCGGCGTCTCCGAGGAACCCAAAAGCCGTTCGAGTTCCCGGAGTTTCGAAACCACCAACTTCTCGTTTTTCTCATTTTTCACGTTTTTCCCAGACTCAAACTCGTCCAGAAGAAGGATTGGCGAGATCGTCTTGTGTGCAGATTCAAACGTCTCCTGGAAATGCTGGAGTGTATTTACGAGGTCCATTGCTCTGGGAAAGTTCTCGCTGAACTCCTTTTGCTGGATTTCGTCGTCAAAAATGTAGTCCCCTGCCTCCAAGTCAAACCCTACGTCGTCGAGACCCCAGTCGGAGTCGAATCCTTCAAGAGATTCACTGGATGAAATGGGAGTGTCTTTTCCCTCTGGGATGTGGTCATTTTTCGGCCCGTTTTTCGCCGTTTTCGGCTGTTTTGGAGCCGGCAGCGACTTGGTGGAGGTTTGAGACGGTTTGGAGGCCTTGGAAGCAGTTTTGGAGGCCTTGGAAGCGGTTTTGGAGGCTTTGGAGGAGCCCTTAGCAGATGGTTTGGAACTCTTCGAAGGCTTGAGTTTAATGGTCAACTTGATCTTTTTCTTTTCCGGCTCCGCAGTCGCCAGACTTTCTTCACTTTCAGACACCTCGTCTAGTTCCTCCGAAGAATCAGGCGGGCCTTTAGAGCCCCAGGCGTTGAATTCCTGCATATCGGGCGGGCTCTGGGCAAGCTTGTATGCATCGATGAGGGTGTCGTGTTTCTTGGCATTGGCGCGTCTGAGGAGAAACGCGTCGATCTCCTCGGCCGCCAACACCTTGAGGTCACATGACTTGATCCAGATGTACGTGTCGTCGCTGAAAAAACGCACCGGCACCACGATGACCGGTTTTGTTGGTTTGCGTGCGAGCCGGATGGATTTCGGCTTCATTTTCAAGATGTTTTCGGGCAAGATCGTCTCGTCCAACACCATTGCCGGCCACGCCCTGTAGCCCTTGACTTTGGCAAGCACGATGGTGGTGGGTTCGAGATGCAACTGTTTCTGTAAATCCGAGGCCGCATTTTCCGGCTTTATATCAGGTTTTTGTGCCTCGGGGGAGAAAGAGGGCTGTTCTTCAGAGAAAGAAGTGTGTGGAATAATCTCAGGCTTGACCTCGGAGACATCTTGGGGCATAGATTCCAGATCCATGGTACGATGATCTATGGTATGATAATGAGAAGATAATGATAAGATCGTATTGATGGATAAGTCGCGGACGCGTTTGCTCTTGCAAAGCGAGCGAGGGGCTTATGTGCAGGTCGCTGACATCGGTCAAAAGTACCCGTGTTTAAACCTGGCTTTTACGGTCGTAAATGCAAAAAAGCCAACGGGAATTGAGAGCTGCACGGGTTTTCGACAGTTTTCCGCAGAGGAATATTTATATCCGTTTGGGGTGGTGGTATTGACGCTCATGATGAGACGCGACTGAAAGCGCCGTGTCACGTGACCTGCCCTTGAAAGGGGAGCACGCCAAGCGTATCGCCCATGCTAACCATAACTCCACTAGGAGCCCAGCGTGCTCCTACCAGCGAGATATTTGATTTTCCAAGACTCACGGTTTTTGCACAGGAGAGAGACCTGCACATAGGATCGTACTTATAGTAGTTTACAACGCCATTTTCGCTGCCTACTATTAGGTGCAGGTTTCCCTCCGTGTCTAGAACGTCGCACGTGATTCTCGTCTTCACCGGAGTAGACAGAAACCTCGACATGAATAGGAAATCTTCCCCCGAGATGTCGTACTTTTTTTTAAATTTTGAATTGTTAGGTTTTTTATCGTTCTCGTTCTCGTTTTCTTTTGCTCCGTTTCCGTTTCCGGTTTCGTTTTCTTTTGCTTCGTTCCCGGTTTGAATATTCTCAATATCTTCTCTTGTTTCACCATGAAACTGACGATTTTCCTCTCCCCCGAAATCGCGCGGGATACCACACACATTTCCCGACTCGAGGGTCAGAAACAACACATTGCCTGACACTTTGAGGTCCAAAACGGCATTGGAAACGTCTTTTGCAGAATTGTCCTGTATACTAACACCAACAGAATCCCCCCACAGTGTCAGCCCCGTTTTGTGTGTGTGTGGCTGCAAATCCAACTCCCACTTGCACATGTACTGCGCACGGAGGTCCACACTATAAATATAGCCGTCCGCACCTGCAGTATAAACCGTGCAATCATCCACCGCAATAGTATATAGATTGTCGGTGGCAGTTTTGACGGTGTATGCAGGACCATGTGCTTTTGACGACACACGCACGTCGTATATATGAAGCAGCTGGTCGTGGCCGGCGGCTGCTAGAAGCTGGGGCCCCACGTAGCCACACGCGGTCACGTGACTTGGCGTGGTCACGTGGCGCACACGGCACTGCTTCACGAGGTCCCACATCGACAAGGTCGCCGCAGAAGCCGCAGCCACGGTCTCGCCGAGATGTGTGATGTCGTTGACTGCATAATGGGAACATTTGCCGATGGTTCGCGTGCTCATAGGGCGTGTAATGTCATGTGTGAATATGGAATCATGTGAGAACATGAAGTCACGTGGTGAGTTCTGATTCACGAAACTGTCGTAAAAACCCGGGGGAACATTTGATTCTGCGAATTGGACGATCTGGATATGCGACTCGGTTGTCCCGGCAACGACAAACGAGTCCAGAACGGGGACAAAGGTAGAGATCATGGGGGCTTAAGATAAATCGATAAATAGTGGTATCGCGATTGTAGCGATTTTGTGATGCTCGGTTGTGCAGATAAGCACCAGAGACGGTGATCCAGATTTCAAGGTTCAGTCCTTTTCATCAATGATCAAACTACATCATCATTTAGAGGTAGTGACATTTCCCAAGCTATTTTTTTTTTATTTTTTCTTGCTTTTCAATTTTTTTAAGCTATTGTAAATATTGTTTAGCCATGAACTTACAAAGGATGTTTCTTCAAGCTTTAAGAGGTATCCTTTTTTCTCACTCTCTCATATCCTTCATGGGCTTGACATGTATGCCACATAGAGGTGGAAAAAGGCACAGTGGATATCATAAAGTGACAGAAGGACAACAAAAATGACACATCAGTATGAAAAAAAAACCCTATCCAAGCTAGAAAATTGTCTTTTTCAACATCACAAAGAACTCGTTCATCTCAATTAATCCAGAATAATAAAAAGGAGTGCGTGGTTTTCTGTTGATTCCTTGAACTAAATAGCGATGTTTCCGGAAAAAGCCACAATTGCTCCGGGTGCTGAAGACGAAACCCACTTTCTCTTAAAAAACAGTTCAGCCTTGTCCGAAACACGTCCGCTTCTAGAAACGTCTTTTTAGAAACACACCCTATTTAGCAACCTTCCCGAAAATGGTCCCACCTGCACACGACCCTCTAAGCGCATACCTGGTGATCATTGCAATCTGCAGATCTCTCCCCCACAATATGGGGAAGTCGCGCCACTTTGGGGGTCCCCCATTTCCGGGTGATCCCCCAAATTATCTAGCTATATTCCGGGGACAACTCGGAGATTGGTGGGGGGAAAAAGTGGTAGAGAAATGGAAAAAAGTCTGCAATAATCTTACATTTCACAATAATCTTGTATCTTACATTATCTTGTATTTTACATTATGTTGGATGGACTTGCCGATCTACTTGCCCTTTCTTGCATACCCCCACTCTCATGCATCCGCATTCTCCCTTATTATCCCCTATTGAAATTAAGATTCTTGCCTAAAAGAGCGTTCCACGGAATGTAGCTTTTTTTTTTTTTTAATGCGGGGCTTCTGGTCATAAGCCGCGTGTAATTTATCCTTTATCCCTTGTTTCACGTGATCTTCCAAGTTACGAGCTTCACGCCACTTTTCATAGAATTGTCTCACTCTTTTCTCTCTCTTTTTATACTCCTTTCTTTCACTTTTCTTTCACCTTTCTTTCAATTTTCTCCCTCCTCTTCTATCCCCTCTTTTTACTGTTCTGTTTTATTTTTCTTCGTCTTTCGCTGACAGAACTTTAGACGTTTTTGTGTATTTTTCTTCTGAAACACAAACAGAGAGCCCTTTTTACAGCCCTTTTTGTTCACTACCACCGGCGCTTACCGACTGCTACAGAAACAATATAAGAGCCACCAAAGGATATAAAAGCCACCAAAGGATATAAAAGCTATCAGTTCTCAAGAATAGACACAAGAACGATACTTGATATTCAGACTTTGATATTGAACTTTGACACTTTAACTTTGATATTGAACTTTGAAAATGGGAGACTACTTGACGCCCTCGGAATTGCCACAACCGAAGTTGAAGAGAACCAACACGGGGTTCACGCCCAACCAGATTGTGGCGTACGACGCTCAGATCTCAGAGGCGGCCAAGATCATCTGGAGAAAGTACTCCAGCTTGAAGCCCGTGGGGGAAATCAAGAACAAACAGGCGGAAATCACCGAGGAGGAGTTTGAGAAGAGTTTTGTGAAACATGTGGAGTTTGCGTTGGCGAGAAACATGTACAATTGCGACGACTTGGGCGCGTACCAGGCGGCGTCGCAGGCGATCAGGGACTCTGTGCTTCTCAACTGGGCCGACACCCAGCAGAACCAGACGATCCACGACGGAAAACGCGTCTACTACCTCTCGCTCGAGTTCTTGATGGGCCGTGCCATGGACAACGCGTTGATCAACACCAAGGCGCGTGGAGTGGTCGACAAGACTTTGGAAAACTTGGGGTTCAACCTAGAGGACGTGTTGGACCAGGAGCCCGACGCAGGCTTGGGCAACGGCGGCTTGGGCCGCTTGGCGGCGTGCTTTGTGGACTCGCTCTCGTCCAAGAACTACTCTGGCTGGGGCTACGGGTTGAACTACCAGTACGGGATCTTCAAGCAGAAGATCATCGACGGCTACCAGGTGGAGACGCCGGACTACTGGTTGAAGTACCTGAACCCATGGGAGATCGACCGTACTGAAATCCAGATCCCGATTGATTTTTACGGAAAAGTGGAGGAGGTCTACGACGAAACCACCGACAAGGTCCGCAAGGTGTGGAAAGGTGGCGAGCGTGTATTGGCAGTAGCGGCGGACTTCCCCATCCCCGGGTTCAATACCTCTAACACCAACAACTTGCGTTTGTGGAATGCCAAGCCAACTAATGAGTTCGACTTCAACAAGTTCAATGCCGGTGACTACCAGTCGTCTGTGGCTGCGCAGCAACGGGCCGAGTCCATCACCGCAGTGTTGTACCCCAACGACAACTTCTTCCACGGAAAAGAGTTGAGATTGAAGCAGCAGTACTTCTGGGTGGCCGCTTCGTTGCACGATATTGTTCGCCGTTTCAAGAAGCAGCACAAGAACAACTGGTCGAAGTTCACGGACAAGGTCGCCATCCAGTTGAACGACACGCACCCAACCTTGGCCATTGTTGAGCTCCAGAGAATCTTGGTGGATTTGGAGGGTTTGTCTTGGAGCGACGCGTGGGGGATCGTCACTGCCACTTTCGCTTACACTAACCACACGGTGATGACCGAGGCGTTGGAGAAGTGGCCCGTGCAATTGGTGGGTAACCTTCTCCCAAGACATTTGCAGATCATCTACGACATCAACTACTACTTCTTGAAGCTGGTGGAGGCGAAGTTCCCCCACGACTTGGACTTGTTGAGAAGAGTGTCTGTAATTGAGGAGAGCGATAGCAAGTCTGTTCGTATGGCTTACTTGGCAATCATCGGTTCGCACAAAGTGAACGGAGTGGCTGAGTTGCACTCCGAGTTGATCAGAAAGACGATTTTCAAGGACTTTGTGCAGATCTTCGGACCTGACAAGTTTACCAACGTGACCAACGGTATCACTCCAAGAAGATGGCTCAAGCAGGCCAACCCCGAGTTGGCTTCTTTGATTGCCGAGGCTCTTGATGATCCTGAGTATAAGTACCTTACCAACTTGGGGAAGTTGAAGGGGTTGGAGAAGTTTGTGGACGATGACGAATTTTTAGAGAAATGGGACACTGTCAAGTTCAACAACAAGAGAAGATTGGCTGGCCTCATCAAGTCTGAGACTGGAGTTGTGGTTGACCCTACAGTCATGTTCGACATTCAGGTGAAGAGAATCCACGAGTACAAGAGACAACAGCTCAACATCTTCACCACCATCTACCGGTATTTGAGAATTCGTGAGCTTCTCGCCGAAGGAGTTTCAGTTGAAGACATTAAATTGAAACACTATATTTCAAAGGCGAGCATCTTTGGCGGAAAGGCTGCTCCAGGCTACTACATGGCCAAGACGATCATCCACTTGATCAACATGGTTGCAGAGGTGATCAATAAAGACGAAGAGATTGACAACTTGTTAAAGGTTGTTTTCATTCCAGACTACAATGTGTCGAAGGCCGAGATCATCTGTCCTGGCTCAGACTTGTCGAACCACATCTCTACTGCTGGAACCGAAGCTTCTGGGACATCCAACATGAAGTTTGCTTTGAATGGAGGTTTGATTATTGGAACGGTTGATGGTGCCAACGTTGAGATCACTAGGGAGATCAGCGAGGACAACATATTCTTGTTTGGTAACTTGGCAGAGTCTGTCGAGGAGATAAGACACAACCATCTTTACCATGGAGTGACTGTTCCTGAGACCTTGCAGAAGGTTTTCAATGCCATTGAGTCAGGAATGTTTGGCGATCCAGCGGAGTACAGATCATTGGTGGAGTCCATCACCCAGCACGGAGACTATTATCTCGTCACCGACGATTTCGACTTGATGTTGGAGTGCCAGGATAGATTGGAGAAAGAATTTGGACACCGTGGAGGCGACGCCTCCGACCCCGACCACTTGCACAAGTGGGTGAAAAAGTCCTTGTTGTCTGTTGCCAACATGGGCTTCTTTAGTTCTGACCGGTGCATTGACGACTATGCCGAGAACATATGGAATGTTGAGCCATTGAACCAGTAGAGACAGCTGAAGTTGATTGCTGGTTCAATATGAGTTCCGAGCTAGGATTCCCATGAAAAGAGGGCTCTTTATACTTAAGAAAGGCGGGAGCCCCTATCAGATGTAGAACATGGACACACGCGTGTATTTCAATACATGCTTTGCTAGCCTTTTGACCACCCCCAAACAACAATTGTTTCTTCTTTGTTCGTGCCCGTGTCGAGACTGTCACTCATCCAGAGCAAAGAACCAACAACTGTGTAGTAAAAAACAACATTCCAGCTCTATTTATTGTCATTAGTAGGCAGGGCCATCAAATGAACATTCATCAATGGTCCGAGCTTTAATGTGCTTGCCAAGAGAAAAAAGATATTTAAGAATAAAAGAATAAAAGAATCGGATATTCTTCAGATGATAAATAAGAAATATCTCAAATGCATCCAGTGACAAATTGCGTAATTGACAATTATCGATACATTGTGGATTTACCGTTTAACTCTTGAGCTAGCTCTTCCAATAAAAGTTTCGCAGCCTCCTTATGAGGATCACGTGATACACCACACCTACCGATACACCACACCTCCGGCCACCAAAACCAATTTTCAAAACAAAAAAAGATTTTAAGAATAAAACGGACTTTCCGAACTGTAAACTCTAAATAAAAACGTCCGAAACTGGAGCTAAAACCCCATTTTTCCCACCGGTTTATTTCCTTCCTGGTTCTGGAAACCGCGCCCCGTTCGTGTGTGCACTCCCGATACCACCGCATCACGTGACGCGCATATCGCCTCCACATTCAAAAAGCAAGACGGCCAAAGACAAGATCAGATACATCCTCACGATTCTGGTGCACATGGATGCCCCTTGAACACCACTAAATTGTTAGAAACTTGCTAAAAAAAATACAGATTCATACTTTAAGAGAGGTAGAAAAACCCAAATTACCCAAGAAAAGCGGAAAAACACCCGCACATCCTTAAAAATGCTCGGCCTTTTGCCCATGCTCATACTTGCCTTGGTGGCGAATGCAAACCCCATCAAACATGCGAAATTAGAGCTTTCGAGCCCCAAAAAAACAGCGAAAACACTCCGGCAGCAGGACTTCCTCGTGACCAAGCTCCCCGGGCTCACGCAGAACATCCCGCTGCGCGAAGTCCCGCTCATGTTTGCGGGCCAGTTGCCCCTCTACGAGCGAAATAACACCCACTACTTTTTCTGGAAGTTCGTCGACCAACACAAACAGCCGCACACACAAAACCGCACGATTTTCTGGCTCAACGGCGGGCCCGGGTGTCTGCTGATGGACGGCGCCCTCATGGAGGCCGGTCCTTTTAGAGTCAACGCAAAAGGCGAGGTCACCTACAACAATGGGTCCTGGCACCGGCAGGGCGACGTAGTGTTTGTGGACCAGCCGGCAGGCACGGGTTTTTCGTACAGTTCCGAGTTCGACGCCGAGCTCGGCGACGTGGCGTGGCACTTCTTGACGTTTTTGGAGCGGTACTTTGCGCTTTTCCCCGAGGACGAGGACAACGAGATTCTTCTTGCGGGCGAGAGTTATGCGGGCCAGTATATCCCGTACATCGCGCGGGCCATTATGCAGAGGAACGAACGGATCAGTGGAAGTCGTGGAGACAGCCAAGAAAATGGGGAAGGTGGGGAAGGTGGGGAAGAAAGTGGGGAAAAGAGAGAGGAAAGCCAGGGAAGCGAGGAAAAGAGCGAAAAAGATGGGGAACACGGAGAAAAAGACGGGGGGAAAGATGGGGAACACGGTGAAAAAGACGGGGGGAAAGATGGGGAAAACAGTGAAAAAGAACCGGATTCTTCCACCCCCGCCACCCCTGCCAAAAAGTACAACTTGCGGGGCCTTTTGATCGGAAACGGGTACATTTCGCCCAACGAACAGGGCCTTTCGTTCATCCCGTTTGCCGTGAAGAACGGCATGATCACCCAGAACCACCCGCGGTTCCAAGAACTCCTCGATGTCCACATGAACTGCCAGAGTGCCGTGGACGGCACGAAAATGGACAATTCTGCCCACGCGTTCAAGATCGTCGACCAGAACTGCGACCGCGTGTTGACGCTTCTTTTGCAGATCACCTCCAACATGAAGGCGGCGAGAAATGACCAGTGCTTCAATATGTACGACTATACACTCAAGGACTCGTATCCTTCGTGCGGCATGAACTGGCCGCCGGACCTCGATCACGTGACGCCCTTCTTGGCCAAGGACGGCGTGATGGACGACTTGAACCTCGTGTTCCGGAAAAACTGGGCAGAGTGCCTGGGCGCCGTGAGCGCACACCTCAAGGCAAGGAACTCGGTGCCGTCGATCCAATTATTCCCCGAGCTTTTGAAGCAAGTTGAGATTGTGCTTTTCCACGGGAACAGAGACGTGATTTGCAACCACATGGGCGCGGAGCTGATGATTGCGAATCTCGAGTGGGACGGCCACCGGGGCTTTTCCGAGCACGTGACCACGTACGACTGGCGCCACAACGGCACGTTGGCCGGGCTCCTCCGGGCCGAGGGCAACCTCACGTATGTGAACGTGTACAACGCGTCGCACATGGTCCCCTTCGACCAGCCCGAGGTGTCGCGGTCGATCGTCGACCTTTTATACCGCGACTACGAGGAGCAGGAGGAGCAGGCCGCTGCGGGGGAAAACTCCGGTTCCGGTTCCGGTTCCGGTAACCCGGTGCTTTTGACGTACCCGATCGGCCACAGAAAAAACCTGCAGGAGGGGGCCACCCAAGCTGCACGTCCCGCGACATCCGACGCCTCTTCTGCGTCTGACGCGTCTGACGCGTCTTCTGCGTCAAATGGGGAGTCTGTGCAGAACGGCGACGCCGTATCTGCGGCCGGATCTGCGGATGACGCTGACGCCGATGCCGATGCTGATGCCAGCGGGCATAAGGCCGAGGCTCAGCCCACGTCCCGCATCGTGCGTGTCATCCAGCTCGCGGTGATTGTCGTGGTGATCTGGGGCGTGTGCGCGCTCTACTCCACGTACCGCGCCGGGCCCACGTCCATCATCAAGACAAAACCTCTAGGGAGAAAGAAAAACGTGCAGTGGGCGGACCAGCTCGAGGATTACCTGAAGGAGCCCAGCCCCAAGCCGCAGTCGCTCATCACCAAGGCGCTCGGGAAATTGAAGCCGGACCTGCATGCGGCCTACCGGCGTGTCGACTCCGAGGATATCGAGATGAACACCGGCGTGCAGAGCGGCGATGATTTCATTATTGGCAGCGACGACGAGGCCGAGAACTTGGGCGCACCCAAAGAGGAAAGAGGGGGGAAAGGCGCTCACGACGCGAGAGAGTGATCTGGAATGCAATTGAATCCAATTCCCCAATTCAGAACCAGTCTCTGATCAAGTCTTTGCCTAAGCTTTAAGATGGGTGCGCTTTATTAGAGCTCGGTGGAGTTTATTGGGTGCGAACTGACCTTGACTGCATTGACGAGGAAATCTAACATATAAATATATATATACATAAGAACACGACATATACCCTGAACCCTAGTATTCAATACAAACATAAACATAAATACGATACTTTTCTTGTTCTCTTCCATCCCCTACATTTACTATATCTTTTCTAAGTCAATCTCTCTCTGCTGGACCAATGTTTCAATCGTAGCTCGCCGTGTCACGTGACGCAACACGCGCGGCGCACCACTGAAAATTTCACGATCAACCATCAGACCTTTAAAGCTCATTTAAGCACGTTAAAACACGAAAATACCATGAAAAACGTGCTCAAAAACGCCATTCCCACCAAACTCTCGGTCGGGGTGCCCCCTAAGTACACCTTGGCGTCGCTCAGAAGCTTCCCCTCGTTGGAGCCGCAGACTATGGCGCCATACCCGTCCTCTTTTTTGGACCATCCTCTAAGAAGAGATCTCTTGTGGAGCGCCGTCGTCTACGAGGCCGACAAGTCACGTGTGGGTTCCGGGTACGTGCCCACGAAGTCCGACAAGTGGTTTTCCAACCGCAAATTGCACCCGCAGAAGGGCACGGGCCGGGCCAGAGTGGGCGATGCCAATTCTCCTATCAGAGATAACGGCATCAAGGCGCACGGCATCAAGGCGCCGCACGACTGGCTGACCAAGTTGCCCCTGAAAGTGTATGCCCGCGGCTTTTCCGCGGCGTTGAGCGACCAGTACCGAAACGGGCGCCTCTTTGTGATTGGAGGCGAGGAGGAGAGTGTTTCGGATAGAAACAGAAACACCGCAGAGTTCCTGTATAGCCATGTAGACCAGATGCGCCAGTTCGTCGAGCACCACGACCTTGAAGGGTTGCACTTGTTATTCATCACAAATGCCGAGAGAGAAAACCTCTTAAAGGCCACAGGCAAGATGGGAAAGAAGTGCGATGTTTTGGTCAAGGAAGCGGTCGAAGTGAGGGATTTGTTGAAGGCCAAGAGAATCTATATCGAGCAGGCGGCCTTGGACTGGTTTGTGAGCGAGTACGGGGCGTGAGTGTGGGGAAATAATGAAAATGGAGGAAGATAGAGGAAGATAAATGAAGATAGAGAAAGTTATATGAGGGTGGAGGTCGGAGAGGTATTGTACATAGAAAATACACAAACACGGTAATTTTTGTTTTTGGAATGGATCGGATTGTGGAGGAGATTGAGTTTCGAGATGCTCGGTTTCTACTTTCGGCCCTGAATTTGCTTCTGAGTGGTGCATTGAAAAAAAAAGAGCTTTATTGATTAGAATGTGCGGTTATGTGACATTCGCATATGACTGGGGAAATTTAGACCTGGAAGTTTTTTTGGAATAAGAATATGGGGTTGGGCCAATATCAAAGAGAATCGTAAAACTTGGAATATATGTGCTTTATCGTTTATGAGCTCTTTTTAAGAGCAAGTATCATATTCAAAACTTGTGCAGAGTACCTCTAATAAACTGTCAATATAGGTGAGAGTAGATATTTGATTATTCAAGAACACACCTAAGAGAAGACGTTAGGAATAACCCATCTGATGATAATGCTACAAACTGGAAATGAAGGCATATAGAAACATTTCTGTATCTATTTATCTATTAAAAAATATCAAAAGAAAAGCAGATGTCTGTTCAACTATTAAAGCCGAGGGATAAAATGCCACCTTTGCCGTCTGTTGATAGAGAGTCAATATGTGCTTACTCACATTTATAATATGTGTGACGTATCCAAACAATGGTGGCAAGATGTTTTTTTTTTGGTAGATACATCTATTAAAGGAAAACTATACAGCTAAAAACCTCGAATAAACCAAGGGTTTGGAAGGTGAAAACCCAACCTTTGGTGCGTTGTACATTTCATTTGGCGTTTCGACTACTATGAATCTTATAGAGTGAATCTTAGAGAAATGTTAGCACCAATTGACACCTCATACGAGGACTTGAAAATGCTGAATTTCATTTAATTTGTTTGTTAAATGAATCTATAAAAAAAAAATAAGACCGTTCAAAACGCATATCTGGGAAAACGACGGAAATATCCTTCTGTTGAACTGCCTCCAGTTATCTGCCTAGGCAGATTACGAAAACATGGAAAGCGATTCGTTCTTTGGGTAGTTGTCAAATTCAGCTTCAAGACAAAGTTGAGGTCAGGTTGGAATCATCGTAGGTAATTCTTAAAAAAAAACCTCGACATGGATTAGAGGTTTTATGTATAGAGGTTTTAAGTATAGCTGTACAGTTTATGGGCTTAGAAGATAACTTTTGAGATCTCCTTTAAACAATAATGTATCAAAAGACAAATAAAATCACCTATTGCCCTTTTTTTTTATCATTAGTAGTAGACAATGGACTTGTCGGAATTGCTATTTATGTCAATAAAGCCACGAATACACGTAAGACTTGCGTAAATGGAAAGTGCTTATCAAAATGAAAACTCGGCCCAGATTCCTCTCCACTAATCCAAAATATAATTTTACTTTTTCCAATCTATTTATCTATTTATCTATCTATCTATCTATCTATCTATATTCCGCAATCTGAGCCTTGCACCATATTCTCACTTCTGGCAACGTTCACACCCTTCATTCAATAACCCTACTTCTTTCCATTTTTTATTTTATTTTTATTGAATTATTTATTAAATCAAGCTGTCTAAAAGTACGAAACGGCCGATCCGAGCACTCCAAAGCCGGCTTCAGAACACCCATGGAAATCGGCCCTGTTATATGCGATAACTCTCGCATTGGGCAAAATATCTCAAACACTAGGCAAGTACTTCTCGATGTACGAGTCCCTGGTGAGTTCCTTGGTATCCTTGGCGTCCTCGTCGACCTTTTCATCACGTGCAATGTGCTTCAAGTCCTCAAAACCACAGGATGCAAACTCCGCAGTGTCGTCATCACTCAAGTGCTTGGAATTAGCAGCCTTGTGTCCGATATGACCCTGCTCAAGTTCCCTCTTGTCCAAAACGTCTCGCGTCTCCATCAACTCTTCATCATCTCTTGGAAACCCCTCGTCTTCATTTTGCTTGGGATTAGCAGACTTGTCTGCGATGTGGCCCGGCTCAAGTTCCCTCTTTTCCATCACCTCTCTTGTTTCCATCACCTCTCCCTCGTCTTTTGTATCGTCCTCCTCTCCATCTCCACCTCTCTTAAAAGGCCGGAAACTCATCATTTTCTCGCCAATGTTCCTCGCAGACCCTACCATTTTGTTTGCAGCCTCCCTCTTGGCATCAGCGAGTGGCCGGATCACGTTCTTGATTTTTTCTCTGGGATCTAAAGATGGTCCCAGAGACCCGAATTGAGGTCCCATGCCGAAACCGGGACCCATGCCTCCGTTTCTCACCCCGTCTTTATTGGCCTCTCCGTCGTGATTTTCATGGTTTTCATGGTGGTCATGGTCTCCGTGTGGAGGACCTGGAGGACCTGGAGGACCATGTGGCATATCGTGTGGGGGGTAAAACTGAGGGAACACAACGGTCTTAAAAGGCAACCGGTCGATATTTGCAATGACTGTTTTTTCTGGGGCGTTTTCCATAGTAGTCTGAGGAAGACCCTCAGAAAGGGTAGGAGTTTCAGCAAGTGTCTCGGAAAATGTCTCGGAAAATGTCTTGGGTATTTCCTCGGAAACTGTTTCAAAAGCAGCCTTAGAAATAGAGGAAATCGTCTCATACACTGGCTCCGTGGCACTTGGAGTATCGGTCACAGTTGCAGTCTCATACATCATGTTCTCATTTCCATTGCCCATGTCAGTGGCAGTGAAAGTGGACAATTCCGTCGAAATGAGGCCTGAGACATGGGTCCAAGCATCCTCTGTTCCAGCAACTTGCTTGCCTAGGTTTCTAAGAAAACTCAAGGGCCGCACGAGTTTGGTGGAGTTGGCTGCAAGTTCCGGTCTGGTGAAATTCATGAAGGGGTGCAAGTAAATCGCATGGGTCGAGGCCACCGAGGCCAAGACGAGAGAAAACGTTTGAATATTCATATTGTCTTGAAGTTTTTGATGATGGAGATTGGATCAACTTGGAGAGAATGTGTTCTCTTTTATAGTTGGTTGGAACTACTGATTGGTACTGTTTGAAACTGACTGATTTTCACATGGTCCTGGAAGTATATTGGTCTGGCAAGTATAGCCCGGGATTAATTGAAATAGCAATTCATGGGAAAGAAAAGAATCAAGGGTGTGTTTTTTTTAGTTGCTACGGCATTGTTTTTGGAATTTCGTCCGAATTTCAGTGTGTTTGCCGAGTCCAGATCGGCCAAGATAATGAAATCGTATAGTAAAATATGACATCGATGCATTGTGCCACCGATAAGAATGATGAGATCTGTAGGGATATCTCTCATTGGTATTCTCTTTTAGGGGCTTCAAAAAACACTCAGGCTCTCAAGGAATCATCACGAAAGACAATCGGAGAACAGATCTGAGAATTGGATCTCAAATTAAGTACTCAATATTGGGAATATTCGCGGCCAGAGAAATCCACACTTCTTTGCCCGATAATATTTGGACCGGCGTGGTCCAAAACTAGGTTATTGAGTCAGCGTAGACTAAATTAAAAAAAAAAAACCCGACCAATGAAAAAAATGCAAGGACTAAGGAAAAACCTCGTAATTGAATGGGGGTCTAGACCTACGATCTCGTTTTTCGGCCACATGAGGCAGAGCCCATGAACATAGGATCGAAAACGCACTATTTTTTTTTAGAAGGATACTTTCGGCGAATGAAAAGGCACGTTCCAGGATCTAATTATAGAAACTTCAAAACCCTAGATCTCCTCGATTCCTTCCGTGACTCCACCGAGACTCTTCCGTTTCAGTGGGGAGATTGGGTCTAGAATTCCAATGGGCATTTCCAAAGTCCATATCGAGAATACCCTGGAGGTTATCTCGAAATGGAAAAGAGGGGTAAACACGGTTTTTTTTTAAATTTTTTCTTTGTTTGACGATGAACCTCTTGTTTCTGAGATATACTGCTGATTCTCATTCCCAAAAATCTCTGGGAAAGAGGCGAAATGTAGGAGCTCTGATGAAAATTTACTTTCCCTAGTATTTCGCAACCACGCACTCACTGCTGTAGTAAGACGCGAGATGGAAATTTCAAAGGTATAAACAGAAGGAACAGCCACAATTCCATGGATTAAAAACAGCCAAAACTAAATCATTGTATAACTTTGAACCTTTCAGAATCATCAAATTCGACTGAAAAGCCTGGTTTCGGGAAATGGCCGACCCCCTAAACTGCCTGATATAGCGGTACTGCACACAACGCGTGAACAGCAGCAGCGTTTTGTCGTCTTCATACTGGCCGTGTACACGCATAAAATATGTGAATAAACGCCGAGATATAAACTGTTACAAAACACTGGATCACTCACCCAGATCTTCTCCAGCAATAAACATTTTATTATTTTCGAAACTCAGAATAATGCCCGAATGAGCGATCTTGCCTCTCCCATCGACCGCGTTAGGGCTGGAACCCTAAGCTATACACAGGCCGTATCCGCTCGAAACCTGCACACACGCGCAATGCTCGCACACCTCAAGGAAAATATTTTTTTCAGCGGCACATTTCCTCTTCACCTCCTACTCCATAGCCAAAATGCCTTTAGTTGTTCAAGAAGACGGATCGTTCCAGCACATTTTGCGGTATGTTGCTCACGAGAACCCATGCGTGAAGTTACGAGAGAAGCAGTGAAAATTCCCCATCGAGTCCCCTTTTCCCGATGAAAAACGCCCAAGTTTAGGATTGTCAGCGGGTATATCAGATATATCTCATCATCAAACACGCTGAAAAATCTTCCGTATTACCAAAAATTCAGTTTCCAAGATACCAGTAGCTCAGGGAACCAAGAGGAACGAATTGAGGAAAATCCCAATGCTTATATGTTGAAATTGAGAGGATACAGATGGATACACATACCGTGATCTTATTTCATATATGAAACACTCCATCACTCAAAGCTTTATGGGAATGTCCCCGCTACTCCATCTATCTCGTCATTCTCTCCCCTCAAACTAGCCCCTCCATATTTTCACCCTCTCGAACTTTCCACACTTCCAATACCCCTATCCTTATACTAACAATGCAGTTTGTTGAACACCAACATCGATGGTAGAATCAAGATCATGTTCGCCTTGACCAAGATCAGAGGTGTCGGTAGAAGATACTCCAACTTGGTCTGCAAGAAGGCTGACATTGACTTGAACAAGCGTGCCGGTGAGTTGACCCAGGAGGAGTTGGAGAGAGTCGTGACCATCATGCAGAACCCAACCCAATACAAGATCCCCGCCTGGTTCTTGAACAGACAGAAGGACCACTCCGACGGTAAGGACTACCACGTCTTGGCCAACAACTTGGAGTCCAAGTTGAGAGACGACTTGGAGAGATTGAAGAAGATCAGATCCCACAGAGGTATCAGACACTTCTGGGGTCTCAAGGTCAGAGGTCAGCACACCAAGACCACTTCCCGTGGTCACTAAGCAGCCATGCGTCCCGGCGCTGGTCATTACTCATGTAATTAATTTACGTTATCAAATACTAGAGTGTAGTGTAGGAGGGAAGGGGAGAAAGAAAAGAGGGAGTGATGGTTTTTCTAAAGCAGAAATGAACGTTGAGCTTCGAACTTCGAACTTCGAACTATCATGATACCCGAGAAAACAACTAGCACTCCGTTGAAGAGAAACCATTCAGATCTCACTTGGTTCCTGTTGTTTCTTCTGATCCAAAATGAACAATGCTTTCAACAACATCTCAATCCACATCTAAAATGAGTAGTATATTTGGTGCCGAAGTATTTCTTTTCGTATTGCGTTTCCGAATTGTTTTGATTTTCAAATTTTACGGCAGGGCCACATTCAAAGTTTCCATATGATTCTGGGAAAAGTATAGTATTTCGACCATCCCCGCTCGTTGTATTATATATCCATTCGTGTTGAGTCTTCAGCCCACGACCACGTCAATGTTGATTTTTGTTGAATATTCCAGAAAAAACATTCTTTGATTGATAAAAAAAATACGAGTGTGAGTATTTCATCGAGCCATTTTCCATACTTTAGGTTGTAATGCCTGTCAAGCATTTCGACACCCTCAAAAACATACAAGCATGTAGCTGAGATCAGTAGAAGGCAACAATGTGACTTGGCCCGAAATACATATTCATATTTTATATAAAAACCTAGCTCTCGACTCAAAAAGAGAACTGGGGAGGAATGATGCAGTTTATCGGCGAACCAACCCTATATTGTGCATGCACCTCCAAGGAAGTAACTACTCAGTATCTTTTCCAGACGTATTTATGGGTTTTTTGAAAGTGGATGAGTGGGGGATGTTTTTTTCTGTAATACGATATGCTTCTTTAGAAAAACTACTAATAGAAAGCATACTATGTCTTTTAATGCCACCAGGTTTTGTGTTTACGTGTGTTTGGCTTGTTTGCAATCTGGAGCAACAGATCCTTAAAGAACAGGTGGGAAGTATCACCATGTGACTGCACTTCCCATCCACTAACGTATGTATTGAAAATGTTAGAAGTAAGTTGGGAACAAAATGAGGAAAAAGTAAGGAAAAAGTAAAAAGAAACCCACATATTTATTAACCACAGAGGCATGTGCAGCAGAGAGACGTGTGGAAAACAGCAAGTCGGTGTTTGGAAGCTCGTGATTTCTATGGAATTCCTAAGAAGCGAGAGTTTCGAAGAAAAAGTAAACTACATAAGGGGTGAACTCTCGCTTCCGTTATTTAGAATATGCCTCTCTACTCGATGTCCCCTGAATTTCTTGAAAGCGAGAATAATTGATTCGATTATTTACTGTTCCATCGTATCATATTCAATGATGACCGATCGAATCCTTTCTCTTCAGTTTGCAACACAATGTGAACTAATATGAAACAGTGTGAGATATTGTGAAACAGTGTAAAATTAAGAATGTGAAAGAATGTAATATTAAGAATGTGAAATAAAAACCATTCCTCACAAGGCAACCGCACATTGTAGTCGTGGAGTTGTAGTCGTAGTTGTAGTTGTAGTCGTAGTTGTGGGCTGTGAAATGTTGTTTTTATGTATAGCTCTACGGTTTTTGGGCCCGAAAATTACTTCGATCGATGAAACTATCAAAACAATCTATCAAAAAGCAAAAAAAGTGTAAACCTCGCTTTGAAACCTCGGTCTTCCTAATATTCTCCAGAGTCTCCAGATTTTCAATATTCCCCACACCCTCCGCACCTCGAGAACCATGCAATGAACTTTCACAAACATCGGTCACAAACATCGGTCACAAACAACGTTCGCAAACAAAAAAAAACGTCCCATTTTCAGTTTGTTGAAGTTTGCTTTTCTCCTCCAATTTCCCAATGATTTCATTCTGTCTTTTTCCGGTCATTTCATCTTTTTAAAACACCCTCTTTGGCTCAGCACGGCAAAGCTTATCGTCACGTGCACAGCGCCAGTGAGTCACCTCGATTTGCCTTGTCGGTCCGCGATTATCAGTCACTTCGGGGAAGTCCGGGCACGTAACCAGAAACGTCGCTGGGCGTGGAAATATAATTGCCGGGGGTTCTTGTAGTTTTGTTTTTCTTGTTTTTCCGTTTTTCGTTTTCCCATTTGCAAAAATTTTGTGGATTGGACACATCACCCACCCATTGACTCTCATACCCTCTGCGGGTCAATCTGGGACTTTCTCTAGAGACAATCGGAACCAAAAAAGACACACTGACCATTTTTGCTGGTTCGTTTCCAACTGCTATTTCTCTCAGATTCTCTTCTCTTTGCTTTACGGAAAAGCACTCGATTCTCACCCCATCTACCACCCATCCACCGCCCATCCACCGCCCAACATGCTAGATTTCTGGGTCAAGTACTTGGACACGCCCACGTTGTCGGTGTTGCCGCACGACTTCTTGAAGCCGCTCAACAACCGGTCGGTCGAGGCGACCAAGCTGTTTTCCATCAAAAACGGCGCCGACTTCGTCACGGGCTTGGCGAGCTTCGCTGCTCTCGTGTACCGTTTGACCGGCGACGATGACGTCATCGTGGCCACGGACTGCAGCAGCTCGGGCGAGCCGTTCATCGTGCGGGTCGCCGTCGACGCCCACATGTCGTTTGCCCAGTTGGTGGGCAAGGTGCAGGCGGAGTTTGACGCCAACTCGAAGAAGGTCGACTACCACAACTTGGACGACATTGCCCGGGCGATCCGGCACGAGAAGAAGCTCGGCGCCAACCCTGCTCTTTTCAAGGTCTCGTACCAGCACGCGAGGGCGTCGCAGAAGTTGGAGACGTCTGTGGAAGGCCTGGTGCGGGACTTGGCGGTGTTCACCAACCCTGAGAGTGGCGAGTTCCACATCTACTACAACTCGTTGCTCTACAAGTCCGAGCGCATCGACATTTTCGCCGAGCAGTTGGCGGCGTTTTTCGGCGCGGTTTCGGCCAACAAGGACGCGAAAATCACGCACGTGCCGTTGGCCACGGCGACACAAAAGGCGCAGTTGCCCGACCCCACGGTGGACTTGGACTGGGCCGGGTTCCGGGGCGCGATCCAGGACATTTTCATGGAAAACGCCTTGAAACACCCCCACAGAGACTGTGTGGTGGAGACGCGGTCGTTCATGGACCCTGCGTCGAAAACACGCACGTTCTCGTACCAGCAGATCAACCAGGCGTCGAACATCGTGGGCAACTACTTGAAGAGCACGGGCATCACCAAGGGCGACATTGTCATGATCTACGCCTACAGGGGTGTGGACTTGATGGTGGCGGTCATGGGTGTGTTGAAAGCCGGCGCGACGTTTTCCGTCATCGACCCCGCGTACCCGCCAGCACGACAGAACATCTACTTTTCCGTGGCCAAGCCGCTGGGCTTGATTGGGTTGCAAAAGGCCGGCGTGTTGGACCCGTTGGTGGAGGAGTACATTGCCAACGAGTTGGATGTGTTTTCCAAGATCCCCCAGTTGCAGATCCGCGACGACGGCTCGTTGGTCGGCGGCGTTTTGGCCGGCGGTCCCGATGGCGGCGCCGACTGCTTGGCCGAGTACCAGGCGATGAAGGATACGCCGACCGGCGTCGTGGTCGGCCCCGACAACAACCCGACGTTGTCGTTCACGTCCGGGTCCGAGGGCATCCCCAAGGGTGTGTTGGGCCGCCACTACTCGTTGGCATACTACTTCCCCTGGATGGCGCAGCGGTTCGGGCTTTCCGAAAACGACCGCTTCACCATGTTGTCGGGCATCGCGCACGACCCGATCCAGCGCGACATGTTCACGCCGTTGTTTTTGGGCGCGCTGCTTTTGGTGCCGACCTCCGACGACATCGGCACGCCGGGCAAGTTGGCCGACTGGATGGCGGAGTACGGCGCCAGCGTCACGCACTTGACGCCTGCAATGGGCCAGCTTTTAAGCGCGCAAGCCACCACCGCGATCCCCAGCTTGCATCATGCATTCTTTGTGGGCGACGTGTTGACCAAGCGCGACTGTCTCCGCTTGCAGACGTTGGCGCAGAACGTGTATATAGTCAACATGTACGGCACCACGGAGACGCAGCGGGCGGTGCTGTACTTCGAGATCGCCAGCCGGGCCAAGGACGCCAACTACTTGAAGAACCTCAAGGACGTCATGCCCGCAGGCACGGGCATGCACAACGTGCAGCTCTTGGTGGTGAACCGCAGTGACCGCCTGCAGACGTGCGGGGTAGGTGAGATCGGCGAGATCTACGTGCGCGCCGCCGGGTTGTCGGAAGGATACAGGGGCTTGCCTGACCTCAACAAAGAGAAATTCGTCACCAATTGGTATGTCGATCCGGCACACTGGGACGCGCAGGACAAACGCAACGCGAGGCCCGAGGAAGACGCGTGGCGGCAATCTGCATGGTTCGGGCCCAGAGACCGCTTGTACCGCACCGGCGACTTGGGCCGCTACTTGCCCGACGGCAATGTCGAGTGCTGCGGCCGTGCCGACGACCAGGTGAAGATCCGAGGCTTCCGCATCGAGTTGGGCGAGATCGACACCCACTTATCGCAGCATCCCTTGGTGCGAGAAAACATCACTCTTGTGAGGAGAGACAAGAACGAGGAGCAGACGTTGATCTCGTACATCGTGCCTAAGGACTGCGCGGAGTTGCGGGAGTTGAAGGACGACGTGGACGAGTCCGACGACCCCATCATCAACGGCTTGGCCGCATACGGCCCGTTGATCAGGGACATCAAGAAGTACTTGAAGAAGCGCTTGGCGTCGTACGCCATTCCCACGATCATCGTGCCGCTTGTGAAGTTGCCTCTCAACCCAAACGGGAAGGTGGACAAGCCCAAGTTGCCGTTTCCGGACACTGCGCAGTTGGAGGCGGTGGCGAAGTTGACGGCAGCCAAATCGGGCACTGCCGCCGACGAGCACACCTTCCTGGAGTTGGAGACCACCGTGCGCGACTTGTGGTATGATGTGTTGCCCAACAAGCCGCCCCTGATTGCCAAGGAGGACTCGTTTTTCGACTTGGGCGGCCACTCGATCTTGGGCACGCGCATGATCTTCGAGTTGCGCAAGAAGTTGCACGTGGACGTGCCGCTTGGCGTGATCTTCAAGAACCCGACGCTCGAAGCGTTCGCCAAGGAGGTGGGCAACTTCATCAAGGGCGACGTGGCGGAGTTGGCCGACGGCACCAATACCGCCGTCGAGGCCGAGCTCGACACCTCGCCGTCGTACTTTGACGACGCGAAACAGCTCGCATCGTCCGCTTTGCTCAAGGAGTACCCCTCGTTGGAAAGCTTGGACTTTTCCAGGCAAATCAACGTGTTTGTCACGGGAGTCACGGGGTTCCTCGGCTCGTTCATCGTGCGAGACCTCTTGGAGTGCCGGGGCGCCAACTACAAGGTGTACGCGCACGTGAGAGCGGCCTCGAAGGAGGCAGGGTTGGAGCGGCTCCGGAAAACCGGGAAAACGTACGGCATCTGGGCCGAAAAGTGGACGCTGCACATTGAGATCGTGCTTGGCGACTTGGCGAAGCCGCAGTTCGGCATGGACAACAAAGAATGGGAAGCGTTGGCCGGGTCCGTCGACGTCATCATCCACAACGGCGCGATGGTCCACTGGGTATATCCATACGCGACCTTGCGAGACGCCAACGTGGTGAGCACCATCAACGTGATGAACATGTGCGGCGTGGGCAAGCCGAAGTACTTCTCGTTTGTGTCGTCGACGTCCACGCTCGACACGGACTACTTCTTCAACGCGTCCGACGAGTTGACGTCACGGGGTTTTTCTGGAATTTCCGAGTCGGACGACTTGATGGGCTCGTCCTCGGGCTTGGGTACAGGCTACGGCCAGTCCAAATGGACCGCAGAGTACTTGGCCAGAAGGGCCGGAGAGCGGGGCTTGAAGGGATGCATCACGCGGCCGGGATACGTGACCGGCTTTTCACAGACAGGCGCGTCCAACACGGACGACTTTCTCTTGCGTTTTTTGAAGGGCTGTGCCGAGCTCGGCCAGTACCCCAACATCACCAACACCATCAACATGGTGCCCGTGGATCACGTGGCGCGGGTCGTGGTGGCCACGGCGTTGCACCCGCCTCAGAAGGACCATTTGTCCGTGGCCCACGTGACGGGCCACCCCCGAATCACGTTCAACGAGTACGTCGGCAGTATGCAGAACTACGGGTACAACGTGCACCAGGAGGACTACCCTGTGTGGCGGTCCGCGTTGGAGAGGTTTGTCGTGGAGGAGTCGAGGAGTTCCGCGTTGTTCCCCTTGTTGCATTTCGTCTTGGACAACTTGCCGCAGGATACAAAGGCGCCGGAATTGGACGACGAGAACACCGTCACGGCGTTGAAGGCAGACGCAGAACTCACACACGAAGACGTCAGTCAAGGTAGTGGCGTTCAAAAGGACACGGTGGGCGTGTATATCGCGTACCTTGTGAAGATCGGGTTCTTGCCACCTCCAAGCGTAAAAGGGGAGACGTTGCCGGAGATCGAGTTGGGTGACGAGACGTTGCGCCTTATCTTGGCCGGTGCCGGTGGCCGTGGGTCCGCTGCGTGATGAGAGGGGAAGAAAAAGGAGAAGAGAGAGGAGAGAGGAGAGATAAGAAATAGTTGTTCTAGGGATCCCTTCGTATTGTATTAATCCAATTATATTCCGAGACATACTGGCGATCAAAGAAGCGAAGAGCCATCAACGAAGCTAATGATTGTCAAAGAAGGTAAGGATTATCGAAGAAGCTAATGATTGTCATAGAAGGTAATGATTATCAAAGAAGGTAAGGATTATCAAAGAGGGTAATGGTTATCAAAGAGGGTAATGATTAAAAAAGGTAGTGATTATCAAAGCAGGTAATAATTATCGAAGAAGGTAATAATTATCAAAGAAGGTAATGATTGTCAAAGTAATGATTGTCATAGAAGGTAATGATTGTCATAGAAGGTAATGATTGTCAAAGAAGCTAATGATTATCAAAAAAGGTAATGATTATCAAAAAGGGTAATGATTGTCAAACAAGCTAATGATTATCAAAGTGGCGAACAAAGTCGACATAAAAGGAGCTTAAGAGGGGTGATGTGTGATCCGACTGTGGATTTTTATCAAGGACCAGAGAAAAGAATGAAACATATCGTATCACAGGTAAAAACAACCACTCCCAAAATCCCATGAATACGTCTCGATAAAAAAAAAGGCACTGAATATCGAGAGCCTCCAGCTTTCACAAGCCCTGGTCTCTCTCCTCTTCATACTAGCCGGATGTGAAAACCACATCAATTATTCACCGTCTAACTTCGCCCCAACGCCTTTTTCAGTTTTGGGCTTTAATAAATGGATCTATCAAAAATAATAATGAGAATAATAATGAAAGGTGCTTGTTAGAAGTACATGTGGTGAAATCAAGGTCGGGTGAGCTTAAAAAAGAGCTCTCATCAACAATTCAACAATTATCGTCCAGATGAAGTATCACTCGTGTGATGTGTGATGTTTAGTCGTCCTCATGCTGGGTATCCTTTTAATATAATGAAATAGGATCGATCATCTGAGTGCTCCGAACAACCGTTATTAAAAAAGCATAGGTTGACTGGCAGATATCCATTATAGTTCTGGCCATATTCTGTCTTACATTGTAATCGTTCAAGCGGACATTCACGTTGCAGGCTTTGAAGATTTCCTCGAAGTAAAGTTTCATGGCGTTGTTGACAGTAAACTTATCGACCCACTTCTTCTCAAAATACAGCACTGACGTCCATTTCGCCATTGCGCTTTTGATAAAAGTCAAGAAGAAATTTAGAAGCTCGAAGCTCACAATCGTTGCCAAAACAGTACCTGTTTTTTTTTTTTTTTTGCTGCCTCCGAAGCTATAGCAGCGAGATTCCGTGTTTATATTGAGCTTCAGAACATTCACTCACATGAAAAGCATCAGTCATCTAGCTCATTGGAATTCGTAGGAAAGAGTTTGAATTGAGTCGAAATTAAAAGTCAAATATTCAGCCCTCCAACTCACCCTTCTTCTCATAAACAAAACTTTTCCTCTTCAGTCCCCATCGATAGTTTCCTATAAATATCCCGTAAACATCCTATAAACATCCTATAAATATCCTATAAATATAAAGCAGGTACTCCACTGGCCTTGAAGAATCTTACAGTAATGCTTCTTCAGGTGAACAAGGCACCATCTTGTCCAGTGTCTCCCCTCATTTTCCATTCCTTCCTGATAAAATAAATATCGAAACAAGATCAGAAGATCAAGAATCAAATGATTCATCTCATTGAGAAAAAAAAGGGAGTATTCACGAAACCGGGAAATTGTCCTGATAATAGTTTCCCCATACTTCAACAAGATGGTCTCCCACCACTTTGACGCAGATATCGAAAAGAGATCAGAAGGTCAAGAATCAAATGATTCATTTCTTTAAGAAAAAAAATGAACTTTCACGAAGGCAAGTAAAAAGAATACAGATCAAAAATAAAAACAAAAACAAAAAAACAGGAGAAAGTCCAGATAAGCAAAAGAAAAAAAGTTTCCCCATTCTTCAACAAGATGGTCTCCCACCGCCCTGGTGCGCGAAACCTTATCCACTACGTCATTCTGCACCTGGAATATACATTTCCACGCTGATTGCAAAACCATCACTGAGTATAAATCAGCTTGGAGGTGAATTCCATGGATTTTCTTTGGAAGAAGTGGAAATCGAAGATTTGGAAGAATACAGATTCCCAGCAACGGACGGCACTCAGTGGTTTTCCACCTACTCCTCCAAAAAAAAAAAGCATCGTAGAACGCACCATTAACAACCTCGACGATGCTGAAAACCCCCCAAACTTCACTGCACCCCCTTGAATCCGCTTTAACGTTGGACACAGCGGCTTCTGCTGGCCTCCACAGAAACCCAGACATCCCCAAGACAAGATCCTCGTCCAAGCCCCGGCCGTCCTCTGGGCCGAGACAGATTTCGCTGGGCTCGATGGAGAATGGCCGTTCTCCACCGAAAAGACCCGGGTTTGCCCGGGCATTGTCTGAAACGTCGTCCAATTTCCACACCAGCGAGAAAA
The DNA here is from genome assembly GCA_030565705.1 of Metschnikowia baotianmanensis. NCBI lineage: Eukaryota > Fungi > Ascomycota > Pichiomycetes > Serinales > Metschnikowiaceae > Metschnikowia > Metschnikowia baotianmanensis. The sequence continues at coordinate 51,000 of JAJMCI010000049.1, forward strand.
CCGAAAACACACGCACTTGCAGCACGGGCTCGGAGTCCGGCGGCACCTCTAATCATGAAACCGTGCCGAACAAAAAACGACTCGTGGAGCAGTTCTACAAGATGGAACCCCGGAGCAAATCGCCGGGGGCGGCTGTCGGGCTTGGAGGGAAATTGCCGGAAAAGTTTCATGCGGATTACACGCGGGCCGTGGCTTCTGGAGGCAGTGATAGGCAGAGCACAAGTGGATTCACTACGGGGAGCATCAATGGAAATACAGATGGACTTACGGAGCGAGGGATCGAGGAGAACATCCCTGGAAATGCTATGGGAAATATCAAGGGAAATGCTATGGGAAACGATGGAAACCGGAGTATAAACGGAACCAATCCTGGCCTTATATCAGGAACCACACAAGAAGACCTACATGGGATCCTCGCAGGCGCTGGAAACTCAAAAACAAACACAAACACGGCCGTGTTCTCCGAGCCAACAGGCGCCTCAAACATGGTTTTCGGCCCGTTTGACGACGGAATGCTAAGCCCCTCGCAATGCATCGATATTCTTCTTGATGTGGACAGTCTGCGGGCGGACTTCGAGCTTGAAAGCGTGGCGGGTGCGCTTGAAAAGGCGATCGCGGCGCTTCTGCGGGAACCCCGCCTCGTCGGCCCCGTGCCTTCCGGAAAGAGCCAGCTTTTCCGCGTGCAGCACCACTTGCATACGTTGCAGCTGCAGGTGGACGACATTATTACCCTTCTAGGCAAAGACGTCTCTGCCGCCAAGGTGCAATACCACGGGCAGACGCAGCGCAGCGTGGCGAAAATGAACAAGCTCCGCGAGCTTCTCGCCACGTTGGCGGCACGCGTGGAGGCTGCAAAAGCGAACATGGCTGCGAGCAGAGACGTGTTGGAGACGCAGATGGCCGCGAAAATCGCCGTGTTGGAGGCGGTTCTGGCCCGTTTCGAGGCTTATGATCACGAGACCCGTCGCCGCAGAGTCAGGTACTTTCTGGTGGCATTTGCGTTGGGTGTGCTTCTTCTTGCGGTGTATATGGGATTTAGGGGGTCCGGTAAGAACTAGCGGGGGTGTTTTGAAGGAGTTTGGCCTATAATGAAGGGGAAAAGAATGAAGGGGGAAAGAATGATAGATTTAGGAATGATAGATTTGGGAATGATAGATATAGGAATGATAGATTTGGGAATGATAGATTTAGGAATGATAGATTTAGGAATGAAAGGGTTAGGAATGAAAGGGTTAGGAATGAAAGTGTTAGGAATGAAAGGGTAAGGAATGAAAGGGTAAAGAATGAAAGTTTCAAATAAATATATGTCGTTTCAGTTCTGGGAGTTCGACCTAGAATGAATGGGCTAAGAATGAAAGGTATCATAGAATTAGAAGGTCTAGGATGAAAGGCCTAGAATGAATGGGCCAGGAATGAAAGAGCCAGGAATGAAAGCTTGCAAAGAATAAAAGCTTGCAAAACATAAAAGGGTGCAAAGAATAATAGGTTGCAAAGATATGCTATATGACTTCTAAATATATAAGGGCCTAGAATATAAGGGCCTAGAATGAAAGGGCTAAGAACAAAGGTTTCAAATATATGTCGGTTCCCTTTTGGGACTTTGGCCACGACTAAAGGGGGATATCAGCTGGAGTTCGCTATGATGCTGCTTGAGCTCGGCCATGCCATACATATCACGATGCAAAATGGTTTCTCACATACCAAGGTATAACTGAGTCATATTCCAGAGATCGCCAGTTTTGAGTGAACCTAAACCTGGGCTTAAAATGTCCATTTCGACAAAATCGGTAACTTCAACATCTTCAACATTTTCAACATCTTCTACATCTTCAACATCTTCAACATCTTCTACATCTTCAACAACTTTGATGAGACTGAGTGACTGGTGTCTCCTAAGAAAAGCGGTATAAAAGGTACACGATTGCCCCATTCACGCTTCCTTTATAGTGGTGTGTTTTTCCTACTGGATTCCAGGTTCTCTTCATCGCTAATAATTGAGTATAACGGGGCTTGCTTTGCCCGTGTGACTCTCGATATCGGCCTTTCGAACCATGGCACTCGTGTTGAATACTTCATGCTCAATATACCCAGGACGCTCTTTTATTGAGATAGATAGAGATAGATTGAGATAGATAGAGATAGATAGAGATAGATTGAGACGGATTGTGATAGATAGAGATAGATAGAGATAGATAGAGATAGATAGAGATAGATAGAGATAGATAGAGATAGATAGAGATAGATAGAGATAGATAGAGATAGATAGAGATAGATAGAGATAGATAGAGATAGATAGAGATACATTGAGATACATTGAGATACATTGAGATACTAAATTGGGAGTTCTTCCCTATAAAATAGTATATCTCGCTATTGAAGAGAAAAGCGGAAGGCACAACAACCGGCCCCTCTGTTCAAAAGAATTGCCTTGCTTGTCTGGACGATTTCTCTTTGGTTTTGGAGCAGTGGAAATCTTGTCCCGTGGGTTTGAGGATAAAAAAGATGAAGCTTATTGTTCGACTGATATTTTCGCCCTCGAACTCAGTGAGCGTTTTAGAAATAGACCACTTGAGCCTCAAAGTGAACTTCTCAATGTGAACTTTTCGAAGAGAACTTTTCAAAGGGAACTTCTTAAAGATAACATCTTAAAGAAAACTTCTTAAAAGAAACTTTTCAAAGGGAACTTTTTAAAAGGATTTTCTCAAAGGGAACTTCTCAATGTGAACTTCTCGAAGGGAACTTCTCGAAGTAAACTTCTTAAAAGGAACTTTTCAAAGAAAACTTTTTAAAAGGATTTTCTCAAAGGGAACTTCTCAATGTGAACTTCTTAATGCACCGAGATATCCAACGATGCAGCAAGTTACCTTAAGCTGCCTTGCTAATCTGGACATTTTCGCCAGTTCCCTTGCTTGTGAGGACATTTTCTCTACAATATTCATCTCGGGTCCTCTTGGATCAGTACACACGGACCATGTTGAATCTCCGGGATAATGGAGCCTTGCATTCCGCTCCGGGGTCGGTGTCACCTGCTGTTTTGGTACCTACTTGACATGCGAACAATCCTCTTGTTCTGATTGTATACTTCTGGAATTGCACGCCACACATGAAACCAAGAATAGGAAGAGGAACAAAAGATGAGGCAGGCTGAAAAAGGGCAGGCTGAAAAAGACCTGGAATTAGGGGCCATTATAATGGCGGGAATGTCAGGGTCAACACCGACCACATTTTGTTGTTTCCAAATTGCATTTCTTTCCAAGCTTAAGTGCTATGACAAGTCTGGATGGCTTTACTGTGAACTTTATACAAGAAATGAAGACCATGGATCGGGGAAAATAGAGAATGATTCTCTTCTGTTAAAAGGCCGTGTACAACAGAAGAATCAAGAATCACGTGCCTGGCAATTCACAAACCTACTTTGTCAATTGAGAAGGGGCTCAAAACACCCTGTGACTATATGAGCACCGTAATCAAGGCATCCTTCAGATGTACCTTGTGAAGCAATGTTGAACTCTATTACTTGAAATAACTTTCAAGGACGAGATTACGTAAAATGGAGCACAGATAAAAAATCAGGCCTGATGTGTTGTCCGAACCACAATCCAGCACACACCAAACATCAATATTCGGCCGAGCCCGGTGTTTTAGATTGAGCAAATGCTTTTTTCCTGATATTCACTCGTTGTTTTCACTCGTTCTACTTTTTCAGCAAATATCAAACGTCTGTCTGTCTTCGACTGCAATTTACCAAACGTCAAGAAAGCCGAGCCCATGCCATGAAAATTGCGATAATTACGCCAATGCCATGAGACCCAAACACTGCATTGTTTTAAGAAAAAAAGGCATGATATGTTCTTTAAGATAATTCAGGGTGCTCCGGTTCTTAACAAAACACCTGATACTTGTGAGCAGGTTGTCCCCCAGATCAGCCCCACGTCTATTCTTTCGACAACTTCTGAATCATTCCATCCTGTAACAATGATGTGAGACCAATTGGGGATCTGGGACTCACAGGGTGAATGACTATTCAAAAACCCCGCATTTATTAAAGAAGCCAGCAACGTACAATTGTCGATAAGGTCTGTGTCTCTTTGAGGTATGGCCTGAGTCTGAAACCAACACAAATCTGCCGAAATCCTTATTAGGAGATGCTATAATGATTATGTTTTTTTCTTTTTTTTTTTTCTTTTCATTAAAACTGGAACGCAAGACACAGCAACAGTATCTATTACACGAAGGACCTTCGTGTAGGATATCAATTTTACAACAAGAGGTTAAAGGTGAGATGAAGCATATAAGATGCAAATGCAAATCTAAATGCAAATGCAGAGGAGAAGGGTCAATGATGTGTTCTCCTTATCGGGTGTCAACTATCTTGATAATTCTGTGAAACTATATGGCATTAACCTTCACTTCTGAAAGTACACAATATCTTTTTGGAATACTTTTGTGTATCGCCTTAGTTTCATCAAAACCACTTTATTCCGGAAAGCATGAATAGTTGGACTTCCAATCAAGAGTCACAAAGCACTGCGACGCCGAGAAACCAATTTATTGTAGAAAAGCATCCTGGTGCTGTGCAAAGAAAGTGTACAAGGATATTTGCTTTGCAGAACAAAAAAAAAACTACGACCACACAAAAAACAGCGTTCTTAATCTGGGGATACCAGATCGGGACTTTATTAAAAAGGGAGGAGTGAAACGCGGGTGAAACGGGTCACGTGACCCCGCATTCACGCTCACATTCACATTGACATTCAAAAGCAATGACCGATGCACGCGGGCCCGTTGCTTTTTCGGGGCTTGTGTGCAGGCCGCACCGCTGCGTTGCGCTTGTGCGAAGAGGTATCTTGGCCGGATAATCTTCCAAGGCGTTAACCAAGCATCTTTCGTGATCTGTCTCGGCATCCGGAACACCGTGTCGAACTCGTGACCTCGTTTTTTTGATCCTATATATTATCGGGATACATCCAGCGCGCAAGTCACGTGCCTGCCGCCGAAACCCTAGCATTTGTGGCCCTTTCCTCTCCAAGCCACCTCGTATTCACTACTGCGCTTGTAACTCGTTCATTCCACACGAACAGCCTGGCTGAATTCCATAATCTGTGACCTGGTGAATTTTGAAGGAACTGCCGAGAACACCAAGGAAGAAATATCGCCAACGACGTCTTTTCGGTGCCGCACGACCACCTTTCTGTACCATCCGTGTGTTTTGTGAGCTAATCGCTTTTCGTGACCTCCGGCCCACTTTTACCTCACGAAAGTCCCACTTATTCTGAAAACTTTGGAACTTTTTGAAAGAATTGGGACCCGCCGTTGATTGTGAAACCCCCTAATTGCTGATTGAGCGAGAACGCACCCCGAGATACCGATCAACAGTCCCGTTCACGTGATCAGCCTCTCTTTTGAGCACACCATCTGCATCTCTCATCTCCTCTCATCTTCTCTCATATCCTCTCATCTTCTCTCATCTTCTTTCATCTGATTTCACCTCTCACCACAACCCGATCCACCCCTTTCTCTAAATATATCTGAAAATGGCCGAAGTGTTCTACGTCTCGGCCCAGCACACGATGCACGTGCCATATGCGATCCGGTCTTCGAAAACGAGACACCTCACTGCGTTTGCGCCGTTGGTCAGAATTTTGTTCAGAAAAGGCAACGACGAGCACGACATCAACAGCGCCACCGTGGTGGTGCTTGATGCCAAGGAAAAGTATGCCGATGTGCCGGAAAACACCGGGTTGACCGAGCTAGACACGCTTTCGTACGCCGACAAGGCGCTTCTCCTCCGGTACTTCTTCAGCCACATGAACTTGGTGGTGATGAGCACGGCGGACCTCACGAACGAACGTTCCGTGGCGGAACTCAACTGTGCGATCGGCAAAATCGAACAACTCGTGCAAAAACGCATTTCTCGCGTCGCCACATGGACCGGGACCGGCACCAACATCAACGACGCGTTTCGAAGGCACGCCCGGACCAGCTCCTGCGGCGAACGCCTCGAGATCGCCGAGATCGTGGCGACAATGTCGTTTCTCGTGCACCACCACGCCAACATGTCACGTGCCACGACGCAGCAGATCGTGGCGTTGAAGGACGTGCTCTTGCGGTCGGTCGAGTTCCTGCTGCTTTTAAACGACCACTCGGACCACCGGCGGCGCCGGCTCTGCCACCTCGTGGGCCACTGGCTGTTTCCTGCACACGAGCTCGCCAACGACGACCTCGTGTACTGTGTGTTCGTGATGTTGCGGTTTGCGCTTGGTCACGTGGTGCAGACCCAGCTGGTGCCCTGTGGGCTCGAAATTCCTTCTTCCAACGAGCTCTTGGCCTTGGTGTACATGGTGAGAGACACGTACAAGAACGGCAATCCGTTCCACAACTTCCGCCACGCCGTGGACGTGCTCCAGGCGTGTTTCCACTTCCTCATCCGGCTCCAGTGCTTGCCTGAGTTTGAGCAGCTTGAAAACGACCCCAAGGCCGTGGAGACGGCGTTCCAGCTGGAAAACACCCCCACCTTTGCATCCCCGGAGCTCGTCGCAAGGTCCAGTTATAGGTCCGGGTCCAGTTATAAGTCCGAGTCACAGGATAGAACAGAGTCACAGGATAGAACAGGTGCAAGTAATAGAACCGAGTCAAGGCCCAGAACAGTGTCACAGCCCAGAACAGGTTCAAGCAATAGAACCGAGTCAAAAGCGGCCGAAACCGAGTCAAAAGCGGACCTAGACCCCAATCAGACACTTTCCCCGCTCTTGAGCCCCCTACAAACCCTTGGCCTTCTCATCGCCGCGTTGGGCCACGACGTGGGCCACCCGGGGGTCACCAACGCGTTCATGATCAAGCACGCGGCGCCGACATCGCGCCTTTTCGGCGACCGGTCGGTCCTCGAGCTGTTCCACGCGTCGGTGTTTGTGAACAAGCTTCTCCACGTCAACTGGCCGTCGCTCTTGGCCACAGAGACCAGCGGCGACCCGCAAGACCCTCTCAGTCTCCAGAGCCTCATTGTCAACAGCATTCTCGCCACAGACATGGCCGAGCACTTCGAGTACATCAGCAAGCTCAACGCGTTGCGGCTCAGTTCCGCAGAGGTCTCGGGGGCCTCGGGGGTCTCGGAGCACCAGAACCAGAACCAGAACCAGAACCAGAAAACCGGCCGCGTCAAGTTGATCTGCCTGTTGCTCATCAAGTGTGCCGACATCTCCAACGTGACGAGACCAACCCGGGTCTCGGCCCAGTGGGCCCTGGTGCTTTCGAGGGAGTTTGCCGAGGTCGAGACGCTCGAGACCGCGCTCCAGAACGAGGTCTCGAGTCAGGAAGGAGCGTCGAGTGAGAAAGAAGGTTCGAGTGAGAAAGAAGGTCCGAGTCACAAAGAGGTCTCGAGTGAGAACGACACCATGGCCTTTGCCGACGTGGCGTACCCAGAATTGCCCTCCGGCCTCGAGGACATCCTCGCCGTGTATCCCAACATCCATAAAGGCCAGATCTTCTTTATCCAGACGTTTGCCGAGGGCTTGTTCAAGAGCATGGTCGAGCACTTCCCCGAGTTGCTGTTCACCGCAGAGATCATCGACGAGAATAATCAGTTCTGGTTGCGCCGGGCCGACGAGCTCGGTGCAAACGAGAAGAGGGCCTAGTCTGATGGACCCACTCTAGTCTTATGGGCCTAGTCTTATGGCCCTAGTCTTATGGGCCTAGTCTTATGGGCCTAGTCCAATGGGCCTAGTATAATGGGCCTAGTTTAAAGGGCCTGGAGGTCTGGGGGTTTCCATTTACATACCGGAACTCTGTTTCGACTGGTTCTGCCACATCCAAGGCACGCTGCATGGTTCTAAGGGGCTGCGTGTCTGACTTTGCATAGGCACCGAGGTGTCGTTTCATACATTAATAGATTATTTCTTGAGGAGAGTGTAGGGGAGGATAGAGAGAGGGTGGAGATTGTGCTAGGAGAGAGTGTAGATTTTTTCCTAACTAGGATTATAGAGAGAGTGGAGAACGCTGTTTTGATTGGTACCATGGAGTTTTAAGGTGTTGTTCTGAACATGTTGGCGACTCTGAATTTATGTATGACAGGATGACATCCTTCGAGGTATCAGTGTGCTTTTCTTTTCTATTTCTTGGTTCCATTGATTAAAGAGGAGTTTGAAAGAAAGTCTTCGTCTTTGACTCCATCGTTTGTTCAACAAAGTCAGCTCTCACGCGATTATGTTTTGATCTTTGAAGGAGTGAGGGATTCTGGATAGTTTTGATGGCACCTTGGTTACTTTTTAAAGAACGTGGTGAACTTTTTCAAGGTTCAATTCAGAAAGGAGGTTGGATAACCACTCAGCCTATATACTGTGTGAAAGAGGAGCACCATCCCAGAGTGTGTTCTTTTCTTTTCTTTTCTTTTCTTTTCTTTTTAGAGTCGTGAGTCGAAACGACAACCATGGTTTGAAGTTTGATTTCCAGCTAATAGGTACGTCGCCATACATGATAATGAAGCCGGTGGTGGAGGTTTTGGTCGTGTTGGAATCTGATACATGTACAAAGTTAGCATCACAGCAACAAGTCAACTGCCTTTTGGAGAATGTTCGACAGAAACTGTACAGCGATACATACAACCCCTAATCCAACTTGAGGTATTCTCTAAAGAATCACCTTCCATCAAAAGACCATAGTGGTGATTTCTTGGTAGAAATACTCGCATACTCGCATTTTTGGCAACCGTTCACATAACTGGGACAAAGAGTCTCCATCTTATTTTTTTTTTCGTTTTTTGTTTTCTGATGGATACATTGATTAGAGGTAAGCTCGAAAACTACCTTTTAAGCCCAAGAACTGTACAGCTCTACATGAAACCTCTTACCCATTACGAGGCACATCAAACGAATCACTAACGACGATTCCGACCTGACCTCAACTCCATATTGAAATTGACTTTGTCAACTACCCAAAGGATGAATCGCTTTCCATGCTTTAAATGAGTTTTTTTTTCTTTTTTTAATTCACTTTCAAAGCAAAAGATGGATTTCTATGTATTTGATGATCGAAACTGCCAGGCAGGGCCCTGCTGTCATACTTGTCAAACTTGTGAAACTGCCTTCTCTCTTTTTCGCATCTCTTTTTTGCATTCACTAGTATACGTTCTCATCAATCAAAACGTCCAGAATCACAGTACAAAAACGTCAGGGTTTGGGGCATGAAAAAACAAAATTCTTTAGCTTTCTGGTATTTTCCAGGGTGCTCGCCATATTTATTTATTATAAAAATATTATTCTCATTATTTAAAATTCGATTTCTTCCCCGAATTGGAAAAAAAACAAAGACATCGACCATACTAAATATCCTGCATATAACACTGACCATTGCATCGCATCGACAAAACACCATGCTGTCGGTGTAGGTCACGTGACCGCCGCGCACTCGCCGCGCGAGTTTTTCTCATCTTTTTCTTCAACCCCACTCTCTCCAGATTATAGTGAAAGAGCATTGATTGTTCAAGCACCGCTGCCCCGGGACCTGTTTTTCCGCCCATTTGTGACGCGTCACGTGACTTCACGTACATTAAAGACCCGTACACCTTTTCTCCCGCCGTTTTTGCGTTTGTGGTGCAGTATTCACGCTTTTTGCGAACTTACCTGGCGGGTATTGCTGGCCGTTTTGAAGTATTAGCCGCCGACGAAAAACACACATTTTGGCAGAAACATCCTTGATTCTGGAAACCAGGGATACTTTTTGAGAGCTGAACATTGAAAGAAAGTTAAAGCAAAAAAAATTCAAACAAAAAGAATCGAAAAAATACGAAGCAAGAAGAATCGAGGCAAAGAATCAAGGCAAAAAGAATCAACGCAAAAAGAATCCAAGCAAAAAGAATCTAAGCAAAAACATTTCAATCTGTGAATCACATTCTTATAGTTCACCTACTCCTTGTTCTTCGTTCTTGCTCTTAGTTGTTCGATATTTGTTATTCGTTCTTCGTGCATTTCATCTGACACCGAATCCTAAACCAAACGAAACCAAATCAAATCAAACCAACACAAAACCAAGAAAATGGATACCAGCGCAGAATTCATGGGCGAGAAGTTCCCTGAGAGACCCATTGTTTTGTCCCCGCCGCCCGTGGAGGCCACCACCACCACGAACCTTGCGTTTCCCAACTCCGCGGAAATCCCGCAAATCCCGGCAGACTTCCATGCCCAACGAAACCAGAGCGTGGGCTACAACTTGCAGCAGGAGTTCGAGGCGCTCAAGGCCGACTTGGACTTGGACTTGAGCTACACCAACAACGCCGGCGAACCGGAACTGGACGTGCCACAGGGCGGTCACGTGCCCGACGCCCGCCCTCTCAAGAATTCGCTGGTGCTGTCGAACGGCACTGCCGAGAGCCCTTCGCCTTCCAGCAGTGGCACAAACGCGACGCACGTGATGTCCGGCGGCCCGAGCCTCATGGCGCCGGCGGCCAACTCGCCGTACTCCATGAACAGCCAGCTCCACCTCAACGGGCCCAGCCACGTCAACAGCCACACGCCGTTGCTGGAGGCTTTGATGCGTGACCCTTCGGGTGGATCCGGCCACGCCGGCCCGGGCCTCCAGTCGTTGTTGATGAGCAAAAACCCGGGGTTTGCGTCGCTGCTCGGCGCTTTGCCCAGCCGGCCGCAGTCCGTCAACGACTACTCCTCGATCTTGCCGCGGCTGCTGGGCCAGCCGTTTCTGCGGTTGCAGCGGCTGCAGCCCGGCAACTTCTACCTGGACATGATGGCGCATACGTCTTGGATCGAAAGCTTGAGCCCGCAGGAGATCATGTCCATGCTCGACTACTGGTGCAACAACTTACCCTTCGACATCTTGCTCACGATGAAGTCGCGGTTGCTGAACCATTTGTCCCTGGGCATGCAGGTGCCGCCCGTGTTCAACAAGATGGACTCGTACCAGCAGTACCAGGGCGACCTCGTTTCCGACATGGACTCGTTGTCTTTCACCAACGACCCGATGAGAAACCAGGGCACCCCGATGGCAGACAGCCAGCTGGCATCGCTCTTGCAGCCGCAGCCCAAGGCCAACTCGAAATTCCAGAGCCATTTGTTCGCCGACAACAAGATGCAGCGCCCGAAGCTGGCCGATCCTTCGACGCATAACAAGTTTTCTCAAAACTCACCCCAGGTCCACCCTGGCGAGCGCAACCGCTCGCCCACCTCACATTTGTATGAAAAGACCAACTTTTTGCAACTAGCCGCGGCGTCGCACCTGCCTCATTCATACGTTCATGCTCAGCAGCATATGCTGGGGCCCTCTGAGGAGGGATATGACCAGTCTGCCGCGCTGAAGCTCGGGGCGCTTGCAACGATAAACTCGCGTGTGGCTTTGGACTTTAACAGGAAGGGCTTTCAGCAAACTGGTCCCAACCGAGGCCACAGTGCCGCACAATACGAGGAGTCAATCAACAGACAGACGAACTCGTCCTCTGTTCCAGCGAGCACGCAAAAGTATTCTGTGGCCGCCATGTCTGGCGTCCTGGGCATGCTCAAGAGCGCCAAGAAGGAGCCCGATTTCATAGCCAAGCCCAAGTTCTCTGCGCCCTCGACACCTATTTTGAACAACTCGTCCATGCCCCCGGAGATCGTGAACCAGGAGTTGTTGAACAATATCCCTGCATGGTTGAAGTTGTTGCGGTTGCATAAGTACACCGACTACCTCAAGGACATCCACTGGACGGAGTTGGTGGAGTTGGCGGACGAGGACTTGGAGGACAAGGGCGTGAAGGCATTGGGCGCAAGGCGGAAGTTGCTCAAGGCGTTTGAGACGGTGAAGCTCTCCAAGGCGTAGGCTGCTTCCCATCTCCAAGTGAGTGCGTGCTAGGTGTTTGACATATCTGGTGCGTGCAGCCTGAACTCCCTGGGCTTATTGCGTAGGCATATTATTCAAGACTTACATAGACATGAGTGCACGACCATTTGCAATTCCAATTCCGCCTTCGTCGTCAACAAAACGTGAGAAATAGCCATCAGCGTCTTCTTCTGCTTACTTCATCTTTCTCATCCAAACGCATGTCTTAACGGCAGCCACACCGTAATTTAAACAATCCAGCACGTGATGAGCTACCTCTGGTATGTCCTTCCTAATTATCCCGGAATCATGATTCATTTTAAACCTTCTTTGTTACGAAATATTGAAAGAAATCGTCTTAAAATGAAAGCGTTTAGTCAATACCATAAATCGGCCCTCTCGACTGATCGACTACTTTTACAGATCTGACCAAATTAACTTTATTGTGTATATTCGAGGCACTATTTTCATTATTCTGAATCTTATTTGACTCTATCCATTGCGCGCCGAGAGATTTCCATTCTTGTCTCCAATGTCGTGTAGGTACTTAGGTACTACGGTAGCAGGATCATAGATACTACTATTAATACATTAAATGCGTGGTTACACAATGCCACGTTCCCCAACTCCAGACGTCGCCCGTGCCATACTCTTATTTCGTTAATATACGAATGGTCCCATGCCATCTTCTTATACTATGACACAGCACGAGTTGGTTTTCTTCGCCTGCTTGTAGAACATCCGTGACAGCAGCGACAACGCCTCGGACTTGTCGACCAAGGAGTCGAGTTTCTCGCCTCTCTGCAACACACTTTCTATCGTCTTGTGCAACACGATCTTGGTCTCGTCCAACTCCTGCTGCACCTTCATGATGGAGTCCGCCTGGCTCGGGTCCTGATATTTCTTCAAATACACGGCCAATTTGTCGAACTGCAACGCCGAGTTTGTCTCCGTGGCGCCCTTCCATTGGCTCGCCGGGTGTAAGGACAAGTACTCCTCCAAGATCTTGTTGATGAGTGTGTATGCGGGCCTCACCGGATATTCCTTATCCGTGATCACCACACACGACACGCCCTCGGAACGCGTGTATGTGTGACCTACGTAGTTACCCTCCTCGATGCTCTGTCTCTGCCCGGCGGGGGTTCTTTGTGACACCGTTTCGGAAAAAAACGTCATGAACTGCGCCACCGAGGACCGCTCGAAAAACGAGAACTGCGAGAGGTCGCTGGCGGACGACAACTCGACGGCCTTGTCGCCGATCTTCAATATGCCGATGTAGTATATCTTCATATTATTTTGTGTAAATTTGGGGTCTTTGGGGGGTGTAAATGAGGAGAAAGAGAATGGAGTATGTGGACAGCCGCTGGCGGTAGGTCGGCTGTAGTAGGCGGTTGCTGAGCATGATCTGTGCACGTGACCTGTGGAACGGGTTTTTCCTTTTGCGAGAGGTGCATGTGAGCGGGCATTTGCTTTTTGAAAGTGCATCAGCGGCGTTTCAGAGTTGCATACACAGTTTGGTTTCTTTTGATTTCCTCTTTAAGGAAAAATAGGATCGGCTCTTGTCGGCTTTCTGTTATACTTCTTCTCCCTCACGATACTTGTATTGCTCTTAGGATATGCCTTGTGAGGTCTATATTTTCTTCTGATTCCGGGCGCTTGTGTAAATTGGGGAGTGAAAGTGAAAGTCAAAGTGAAGTCGATAGTGAATTCCATATCTTTCTTTTTCAAGCATTAGTGGTCCTGCTCTTTACACTTGATTGACGATAGCTGTGACTTGTAATATGACTGTTCTTGTAAATCAGTCAAGAGACGGTGGGTCACGTGACCCGCCCGTGGCTGCGAAACCGCCGCAACAAATATCGATCTTCTTTTTGTACGCTCCTCTACCAACTTCCACTCCCATACTTCAGAATACACATACGTACCAAAATTTGTATCATTCTTTTTGTTTTATGTATCAGACATGTTCATCTACATTATCATATGTTTTTTCGTCACCTACCTAGCTCTTTTGTGACGGCTGCTTCTGGCGGCTCTCTTCATACTCACACAGGGCTGGAGTCCAGCGAAACAATACAAGAATCTTTCGTAACGACAAATGAATGACGTTCAATATACAGAAGACAAATAAATGACGTTGATTATTCAAAAGGAAATGTAAGGAAAATTCTTAGCTCTCTTTTTTCTCAATCTTAACACGCTTTCACTGGCATTTACTGCCTCTTGCGGATACTGTACTCAGAGTCTCCCTCTCTATGGGGCTATCGAAATTTGGTATGTAACTCTCTCTCAGGAGTGTATCCCAAACGTTTCATCTAAATTTCAAATATCTTATCACTAACTGTGTGGTTTTCTTTCTGGGTGGCATGGATTCTCTGTCCTCTTTTTTATCCCGAGCACGAACGCCAAGCCACTTAAACTGGAACTGAAAATGCCCTCTAGTTTCGAAAACTCCCGGATTCTTGGAGGACAAGAAAAGTTCACGAGCAACTCACTTCTTTGCGAAAAGGCAATTAATTACTAGTGCTCTATTTTTGATATTTTTACCATCTTCCATCTTCCATCTTCTACTTCACTTCTTCCTTCTTCCTTCCTTCTTCCTTTTCGCATCAAATGATTTGGAGACAGCCAAGCGCGACATTCCATTGTTATTCCCAGTATTGAAAGAAGCGTCTCTTGAACTCTGCAAGCCAAAAAATAAAGAGAAAGAATGAAAAGGGAAGAAAGAGAAAGATAGAGAAATGTTCTCCATGATGAATTATTCAAAAATATTTGTTCAATGAAAGGAACAAACCGAGGCTGTTTATAACAAAACGGCCAAGATCATCCCACTTCGCACTCATATCTCACTCTCACTCTCACCATCAGCCGTGCTATCAGGGAGCTCACTATCCACCAATAAACTCTTCATTTGCGTCACAAATCCTGACCTACCCCCAAGAATATACTCAAGAATCATTCAAAACATATTCAAAACATATTCAAAACCATGCCGAACAGGAACAATCCGAAGGAGTCCGATAAGATCGAAAGCCCGAGGGAACAGAAACTCACGCACACCGGTGAACCGGTCCCGGCTCCAACATTGAAGGTTGTTCTTCTAGGCGACCTGGGCGTGGGAAAAACGTGTCTCCGATCGCAATTCGTGCATCACGTGTTCTCCAACGCATACAAGGCCACGATTGGCGGCGACTACTTGACGACGACCGTTGAACTCGGCCAGCCGAAACATGGGGCCATGTCACGTGACACGCATTCCACCGACCTCAACATCCACAATTCTTCCCCCCAAGCTGTCAGTTTGCAGGTCTGGGATACCGCGGGACAAGAACGGTTCAACCTGATCTCCCAGGCGTTTTATCGCGGCGCGGATGTCGCTGTGTTGGTCTATGACGTCACCAGCTACGAGTCACTTCTCAGTGTGCGGGACTGGTTTGCCCGGTTCATGCAGCATTGCCAGAACGACGCTCCCGGGATAGTCATTGTAGGAAACAAGCTGGATAGGTCCTCGGAACGGGCCGTCGACAGCCACGAGGTGCAGGCCGTGCTCTGTCGAAACCCCACCGTGCCGGTAGCAGAGTATGTGGGCGACTGGGCCGAAGATGTCCTCGAAATCACGTGCAAAACCTTGGCATCTGTCGAAGACGTGTTTCGCCGCGTGGCCGAGGTGGGCTTGGCGAAGGCACAGTTAAACAAGGGACACCATGACCGGTTCTCTGGCTCCCATAACGTGGTCTTGGACGATACGCAGGCCGTCTCGTCCCGGTGTGTGTGCTAATGAGACAGAAATTATAGAAAGGGGCCAGTTTGTACTTTGAAAAACGTGGCTTAGACATGACGGATGAAGGGAAGACCGTGGGCTTGCCTGTTTGCGGACCTTTATAGAGCCCTATAAAATTGGTCTTTGCTTCCAGGTATTGCTTGCAAATCTAATTCAGAAATCGTGGGCGTTTCTATTATGATCATTTTAAACGTATAACATCTTTGGCTCTAATACATATCTGGCTCTATAACGTATTCGGCTCTATTACATCTTTGGCTCTATATCCTCCATGACTCGATGGAAGAAGGAGTTTCCTACTGGGGAAGTAATGGTAGCAATCAAACACCAAGATGGACATTGAAAATCACTCTCTACGAATCAGATCATTTAGCTTTAAGCTCTTAGCTCTTCAGCTTCCAGATCGTCTGTGAGATTCTAGCTGGACTCTCAGTATACAAGCTCGGGCCGCCAATTCTCGATTCCAGAATACTATGACGCATTTCCTCATCGTCTTCTTGGTTCGAACTTGGCGAATTATCGTCGACTGTATTTGATGCGCCTTGTCGAATCCAAACGATCGTGGAAATATGAAATTGTTATAAACAGTGCATTCACAACTGGTATGTACAGATAATGGTGCTATATAGTAGCAGGGGTTCTAGAAGCGTCTATATAGCGCTCGAATGTTAGGGGCCAGTTTAGGCAGACCTAGGCGGACTCAGGTAGACTTAGGCTGACTTAGGCTGACTTAGCCTTTCTTAGCCTGACTCAGACTGACTCAGACTGACCTAGACTGACTTAGTCTGACTAGCCTGACTCAGGCTGACTCAGGCTGACTTGGAGGTGTTCTGAGAGGCGGTCGCCTCGGCCTTCTCGGCTTTGGACTCGGAGATCTGCTCCTTGGTTTCCGTCGATGGCACGGCCTCGTCGTCCTCGTACAACTCCTCCTTGTAGTGCTCGGGGTGCTCTCTGAAACAGGACCTCATGGCCTCGAACTTGCCGATGCAGTCGATGCCCTTGGGCTCGGTTTCCGAGTACACGAAACACGCAAACGCGGCCTTGAACTCCTCGCCACAGGGGCCGTGCGCCATGCCGCCCAAACAAGGACAGTCCCAGTTGATTTCACCTGTCTCGGGGTTGAAAGCAGCGGACTGCGAGCCGGCGTCCTCGGCCTCGGCAGAGTCAGAAAGGTCGGAGGACTCAGAGGATTCAGAGGATTTCGAAGAGTCAGACGACTTCACGATGTCGGTGACTTGCTCCTTAGCTTTCTCCTTGACCTGCTCCTTCTTCTCGTCGAACTTCTCCTGGGCCTTGTCCTTGATCTCACCCACAGAATCTTCTCCGGCCAACGACGTCACTGCATCCTGAATTTGCTCCTTCGTCTCGCCAAGGGTGTTTTTCGCTTTTTCCGTGATCTTCTCAACAGAGTCCTCGCCAACAATGGACTTCGCCGCGCCGGTGATCTGGTCCTTCTTCTGCTCAAACTTCTCCTGGACATTCTTCGTGATCTCGTCGACGGAGTCTCCACCGGCTACAGCCTTCACGGCGTCCTTGATCTCCTGCTTTTTCTCGCTGATTACCTTCTCCGCGGTCTCCTTGGCTTCTCCCACTAGAGCCTCGGCCTTATCTGAAAACCCGGTCAATTCGAACGCGGTTTTCTCGACGGCCGCCTCGTTTTCCGCAAGCACGTGCTCGGCAGCGACCTTGGCCGCGTCCGCGTCGTTGCGAATAGTGTTTTTCTGGAAAAAGACCGAGGTCGCCATCATGGCTATTCCAGCTACAGCTACAAGTTTCGCCTTGGGCATGGTCCGCGTCTTTCTGGCGGTGGAAAGGCTGCGCGAGGCCGCGGCGGCGCCGTGGCGCAACGAGGATCTGAAAGCGGGTCTGAACATGGCCGGGATGTTTTTTTTTATGTGTTTTGCAATGTTTTTCCGTGCTTTTCCGTGGCGTGGCAAGTGAAGAACAAGACCGACATTTGAGATTGGTATGAGCGCTGCGTTGCTCGGTCACGTGCCCGCCTCGCCTCGCCTCGTTGCGTTGCGGCTGCATACGGCAACTGACACCGGGGCTGACTAAGCTGAGACGGGAGTGGTTTTCTACCGGGATAAGGGCAAGGATAAGAGCACAAATTCACATCTAGTTTTTTTTTTAGGTAGATGTAGATTCATTGATTAGAGGAAAGCTCAAAAGTTACCTCCTAAGCCCAAAGCCTGTACAGCTATCCATACTCTTCTCGAGACCACTTCTTTTTTTCTTGGTAGATTCATTGGTAAAAGGAAAGCTCAAAAGTTATCTTCTAAGCCCAAAAACTATACAGCTATACATAAAACCTCTAACCCATTTCGAGGTTCCATCTCACAAATCACCTAAAATTATCCCGACTTGACCTCACCTATGTATTGAAATTGACTTTGTCAACTACCCAAAGGATGAATCTTTGTCCAGGCTTTAGATACCTGCCTAGGCAGAAAAGCTGGAAGCAATTCATCCAAAGGAAGTTTACGCCGCCTTCCAGAACATACCTTAATCTCTGTTCTTTCTGTGTGTTTTCTACATTTTCTCCAGATCTTTTCCCGATCTTTTCCCGATCTTTTTTATCTTTTTTTTCTGATAGATACATAAGAGGGGAGCTCATACCTTTACCTTCATAGACCAAGAACTAAAGGGTATTTCTCACCTTCCAAGCCATTGGCTTATTCGAGGTTTTGAACTATCAAGTTTTCCTTAAAGAAATGTATCTACCAAAAAAAAAAAATTAACATACTGCTTACGGCATGTCGCGAGAAAAAAAGACTCATTGGAGAAGACTCCCATCCGCTTTTTTCAAGACATAGCACAATGAAACGCATGAGTCGCTGTACGACAAGAAGGATCGAAACAGTGGGGTCAGTTTTCTCGGCTTCTTTTTTCTGCTCCGACATTCCCCCGAAAAAACTGCTGATATACCCTAATAACTATGCCACGTTTTTACTTTCTAGATACTCTTCACCTTTTACCCGCGGGAGTCTTGTCGCGTCCGGCATACGCGCAGCCCTGGCATGGCCGGCGAAGCCTTTTGCACCCAACCACTTTTGGCCCTTTTGCACCCAACCAACTTTCAGGCCATTTTTTCCCCCTCCACCACCATGACCTCTGAACGTAAGATAAGAAAACAATTCAGCTGGAAGCAGATGTGGCTGCTTGTGTTTGACCTCCCCAAGCCTGCTGAGGCGCATTGGCTAATTGAGAATGACTATTTTGGGTGGTCCCTCGAGAAGAAAGAAACCGAAGGCGAACCAAAGATCGTTGTTAAGTGTAAGCAAGAGGGCTGTGGTAAGAAGTACAATGATACTTGGCCTGTGCTGTGGGAAGCGAAGTACTCACATTACGCTCTTTGCCACCAGGACGTGACGCCTCCTACAAACGTTCGACCTGACGTTTTGTGTGGAAAGCCACCCGCGAGAGCTGTCACAAGAATGGTACTGAAAGTGGCACCGAAGCCTGCCCAAACAGCTTCCTCAAAACCGGCAGAAAGTAGGGTTACAAAACCTATTTCAAAACTTGGCTTAAGGCGTGCCCCAGGAGCTGTCACAAAAGCGGTAAAAAACGTGGTATCAAAGTCTGCCCAAACAGCTTCCCCAAAAGCGGCAGCAAGTAGATTTGCAAACCCTCTTTCAAAACTTGGCTTAGGGAATGCCCCAGGAGCTGCTGTCACAAAAGCGGTACATAAAGTAGGACCAAAGCCTGCCCAAACAGCTTCCTCAAAAACGGAACCAAGTAGATTGACAACATCTCTTACAAAAGCTGTCTCAGGGCCTGCCGC
>JAJMCI010000050.1:0-68998 GCA_030565705.1 Metschnikowia baotianmanensis
GGCATAAATTGATTTCTTTCGAAGCCCACATCTTGGGCTTTGGCAGAGGGCAACTGTACTTTGTACTGGCTGATTTTCGCCCTGCTTTGCGCAAGAAGATCGTCAAGAGGACCATCGAGTGGAGCCGCGAGATGTTCCAGCGAAAAAGAAACGTTTTCTCTCTCTTCTTCCGCAAATGGGTCCTCGAGCACTTGTGGCTCGGGAAGTTTCGGGAGTTCTCCGATATCCAAGCCCTCGCTGATTTCGGCCTCTTTCAGAAACGTCCGCACGTATCCCTTTTTCGCCGGTTTCGGATAGTTATAGGGACGGTTCAGCTGCATATCCGGTTTAAAAAAGGATTTCAGTTCGGATTGGGTGAAGAGCTGGGGCTACGATTGCGTGGAGAAGTTCGTCTACATTTCCAAAATACTTGGGAAGTTCACAAGGCTGATAACTAACGGTGTTTACCTATTGCCTAATGTGGAAGTGCGGGGGAAACAGGCCCGATTGCAAGAAATGTCACCAGTGTTTTTCGATTCCTGGACTGGTCTGGGCATGGTATGATAAGTGTTCGACGTCCATGTTATGTATGAATATTTAGATACTTAGTTCCGCAAAAGGGATATCTCTATTAATGTGATTTGATGGTTTTGTAATTGGATTGCAGCCGCGACGCGCGCGCGGCCGTTGCGCTGTGCACGTGACCTGCCGCACGTGACGCCCCCACCTCATCGTCAGCTTCTCGCGCGCTGTGATTGGCCAACGAGTGGTGTGTTTCATGAAGTATGAACGACGTTCATCTTCCAGTTCAGGCAGTTTCAAGGGCTGTGTCGGATATGTACATTTTGACACAGACCTTAAAAAACTTAAACTTTTTTGGCATAAAGAACGCAATTTGTGCAAATCAGCCCTCTCCAATTCTCGTACTGTAGATGCCGCTTTTATCATAGGAACTTAGAAGGAATGAGAGAAGTGTGAGTTCGAAGCGAGTCGTGAGAATCTCTCGAGATAATGCACTGTTTTTATCATAAGTCTTTTCTTTGTCGGCGGCTAGCTCAAAAAAGTGAACCGGCTGCCCAATGCAGAAGGAGATGGCCTCATACTGTTCGTCTCTATGAGCCATCACTATAATCATCACGAAAATCTTCTCCAAATTTCTCACTCAAAATTCAAGCTTTTTTCTCGGTTTTCTTGCTCTCCCGCATCAACCGCTCGTCGACAACGGAATCGTTGCCGTGCACAGAGTCGACGGGGCACGGGAGCACGGAGTTGGCGCCCACCAAAAGCACACAGATGGCGAACGTGGAACTGAACACAGACTTGGTGACTCGGTTTCTTTGCGTGGCTCTGACAAACATGGTATGAGTTTTTTGGGGTATGTTTGAGTTCAAGAGTGTGACTTTGGAGAGAAAAAAAGTTGGGGAAATCACGATCCAGAATGAAGATAGGAAAATGGACTGGGGCACTGGTGTGACGGTGTGATGGTTTCCAGATGACTGAAAAATCACCGCTATGTCCGGGCGTGCATATAGCGCAGGAAGCGACGGACGAGTGCGCGTCAGAAATGGAGAATAAACGTGGTGCCACTGGCTGTGGTGTGGTGTGTGCAGGTCGTTGGGTTGGCTTGCTACGTTTAAAATGGAAACAATTTTTTTATGAAAGATATTTTGGGTAAATTGTATTGAGAGAGTTGTAGCGATTGATATAACATGTCCATAGCTAATTTTTGTTTTTTCTTGTGGATATTCCATGGATGGTTTGAGTGTTTCCTGAGGATCAGGCTATCATGCACTCACAGGATTCACACCTCATTTTTTACCTCAACGAAGCAACGAGGTCATTGCACAAATTGCTGTTTTGACTGGATCTTTGTAAATTTCGGTAGAAAGGATATGCATCAGCTTTAACATGTGTTGATGTGCTTCCAAATAAACTGTCCGATTTTTCGTGCCATATTTAGTATATCTCATTTCCAGCAGAGATCCTCACTAGATTTTATTATTAGTGACACCTTCTGCAAACTCGTCAACTTCAACACGTACAAATTTTTGTGTGGAATTATGCGTCATGGCTCAAACTTGCAGACCGAAGTTGAAAGACCAATAGTAAAACAAGTTGTTTCCAAAAATAGATCCCGGAAAATCTCCAAGCCACTGGTTTATTTAGAGGGGTTTACCTGTTTAGTTTTCCTTTAATGAATGTGTTTAACAAAGAACGAAGGATGTGACCTCGAAATGGATTAGAGGTCTTGTGTATAGCTGCAGAGTTTTTGGGCTCAAGAGGTAACTTTTGAGCTCCCCTCTAATAAATGTATCTATGCAGTGTATCTATTGTTATAGTCTCTGGGTGTTCAGTAGTAAAGGTCTGCTTTTAAAATGCCTACAAACGTTCTTGGCTAGAGACCATTTTTGTTCACAATATAAACAAAGAATTGTAAACATTATCAACCAAAAAGACAAAATATCTCTTGTATATGCTTCGCATATGACGTACTGTGGAACCTTATACACTTTATTAGGACAATTAGGCTCCAATTTAATCCAATGATTCTCATCAAACAGCCCACCAAGTTCAACTTCGCGATCCGGAAATGTAATTTGCCAAAAGTTCAAGCTTTTCTTTCACATTAGCCGCCTGGACCCGAAACACCGTTCTCACGCCGAGTGGTACGTTGGATAATAGCCCAAACTCCTGGACCCAGAAATCGGCGAGGTCTTGAAATTTCGCCACTTTTTGAGTGAGGCCCTCAATTCGGAAATCGGGCTCGCCGTAAGGCCCTAAAAACGCCAAAAGCCGCACTTTGAGTTCACTCATACAATTGACCAAGTGCTGGTCGATGGTGCCCAAAAAGTCATAGTGTTTGCAGATCTCCATGGTCTCCACCATTGTTTGAAACATCGATTTTGCAAACTGGAGCATCCGCGTAAGCTCTTCACATGGAGCCGCATTGGAAACACTTTTAGAGATATTTTCAAGGTCCTTTTCCAAGTTTTCAGCCTCTGCCTCAAACTTATCCTCGATAAATCTGCTCTCCAGAATGAACGACTGCAAATGCTCGACAAAGTCATATAAAGAATTCTCAACATCGAAGGTAGAATCCTCAAAATAGACGCTCTCGGAGTTCCCAAGGTAATTTTGACTGAGGAACGTCTTGTTCTTCAAAACATGGGAGAATATATCCTCAGGAAAGACAAAGGAGTTATTTGAGAGTGAGTTTTCAGCATTGGCCGCAAAAGAGCCAGAGAAGAGGAGAAAGGTTGGTAGAATGATTTTAGAGCGAGAAAAATGCATCTTAAAAAATAGTCTGTGAAATACTCAGAAAATATTAGTTCGGGCAGAAGTGAAAGGTGGGTGATTTTTATATGAATTGCGAGATGGTGTAACGGCCAGAATGGCCATGACATTTTGATGCCTAGAAGAAAGATCGGAAACCATCTGGAATTTTTGGAAGAGGAAGTAAGAAATGAGTTCATGCCATATAGAAGCAAAATGTGTTTAGGCCGGTGATTTTGAAAGTCTCTGCCATGCTTCCATTGTTCTGCGTTTTATTCCATTGTACTTTTGATGGCTTGGAAGACAACGATTGAAAATCAGGAAAGGACCATCTTGTCACATTTCTCCAGGTATTCGAGAACCTTTACTGATGGCAAGAGAAAGGAAGTTCAATTTCAATCACATTGTGCATGTAAAGTTTAGTGAGTGATGCCCACTTACAGTAGATCATATCATTCATGGATAAACACGAGATATTCAAAGGCTACGTCGCTAGAGGAACAACATTCAATCTCAAGTATTGATATTTGTTAAGAATTTTCTCACATGCATTGTTGTTTTTCTTGAATGACATGTGTTTTTTTTCTTGAATGACATGTCACTGGAATATTCTCACAGTACCTACTAGTTTGACCCTTAAGAATGCGTGAACAGACAGACCTTAATGCTATTCAGATTTAGAGTTCAATCACAATTCCATGCATATATAGAAAGATCAGAGATTTAACGTATTCAACAAAGTGCAAAAGTAGTGGAGGGCTGTCATGGTATATCACTGAGGACATTTGTTACTTCGTCCACTCGAAATCTAGAGCTAATTTTGATCTCTTCATATCCGGCCCTAATGAAGTTTTGAGATCCAAGAGCAAAACCTAGGGAGAATTCGAAAGGAGAAACAGAAGGGAAGATGCCCATTTGAAATGCTCAGCCACCTGGAAACAATAAAAGAACTGCGTGGCACTTCGTCTTTTCATCATGCTTTTGAGCACATTCATCATTATAAAGGAAGCGGACCTCCCAACCCACAATCTGCTCTCCAAATCATCTAAAGTCCTCTAGATGAAAAATTCCGCTTTTTGTATCATTTACGCAGCCATTATATTCACAGCTCTCTCATCGAAAATTGGATCAAGAGACTCTTTTGGAGAATGGATCACAGAACTCTATGCTGAGGAGTTGCCTGAACCGGACTTTGACCCAAAACAAGAATTCCAGCCTACAAACAGTACCAGCCTATCACCCGAGGCTAAATTTAAGTTTGAATTCTTCAATGAATTTCGAGACCCAAATGTCTGTGAAACAAGCGATAAAGAGGTCTCAAAGCAACATTTCTGCCACGTGGAAACCGATCTCCTGAAATTTAACACATACTTAGGGAGTTATCTCAATTGGACGTATTTCGATGCAAGCACATTTCCCATTGCCGTGCCGGTATTGCATTCCGAACTCACGAAACTCAGATCCTTAGTGGAGAAGCATCCTCAGCTACAACACCTTAGTTTGCAACTTGGCTTTGCCCTCTTGAAATTTCAGAAAATGGGCGACGCGGCCCGGTGTGTTCGAGGTTTTTACTCTCTCCACACCGAGGAGGGAGTTTTGGCCAGTAAAACGTGCGATCTCTACATCCGTCTTATTTCACTATACGATGTATGTGGGGTGCCAAACTACCAGTCGAAAGGGTTCGCATACAAAGTGTCACGTTTGGCAGAACAGTTACGAGAATATGAAAATGGGTTTTCCAGATTAAAAGGTAACGTTTCGGAAATAGTGAAGGTGTTTTTCTCGGTCCTGGCGTCGCATGCCAGGGATGTTATTAAAGAGCTTGAGGAGCACGTGTTTTATAAGTGGTATCCAAGTTAAGGATGGAAGGGGAGAAATATATTGTAGGGTTTATGTAGTCAAGACCTAGGTAACACGTTCGGGATATTTAAAAGAAGAATCAGAAAAGAGTGGCATTGAAATATTAGCGTTGGGCAAAACATAGGGTGATTCTGGATCATGTGATGGTCCGGGTTCAAAGTTCCGGGTTTCAACTTTCTCTCTGTTTGAAAGACAAGTAGTTACATCTAACGCTTCGTTCGATACAATCTCAAATAGCAGGATTCATTTTGAAGGTATTGTGGTGTTTTTTACCCCATGAACAAACACAATACACCCATTTCATTCAGACAGTGTGCTGTGTAGCACATTTGTGCATATCTAACATCAGCTTTCAAGAAGTTGCCATGAAAACTTCACGTCCTCTCACTTTATGCAATAGATGGACACTCATCACCAGGTAATCCCCCCTTGATCGTTATCACCTTCAATTATCATGTCACAAAATCGTGTACCTCCTTCTGAACTCACTTCCCCTTTGTTTCTACACCCTGACTTGCTATGTACATTTATTATCGTAATTATTCACCCTAGTCATCCCTCTATTGACACTCTAATCTTCATTCTCTTCATTCTCTCCATTCTCCACATTCCTCATTCCTCATTCCCTTGCTCTCTTCTATTTCTCTCTACATCAAACCACACTAAAGCTCGCCAACCTTCAGGAAACCACTGGGGTACGGCGTGCTTTCCTTCTGCTTCAACACCAGCATGCGATTCCGGTCGACCAAGTCGATTTTCACAAGCTCCTTGACCACGCGGAGCTTGTGGGCGGTCGCCACAGAGACCCGCTGATATACCACGGAATTTCTACGTCTAAGCCCCAAAGCAGTGATGTTTTTGCGCACGTTCGGCGGCATGCCGATGGTCAGTCTGAGCTGCTGGATGCGGTAGAATAACGAGGACGGCTTGGCTGCCAGAGACATTTTGTATTGATTGTGTTGGGTATGTAATTTGATTGAAGAAGTTTAGAAGAGGTTTGAGATCGATTTGGGGTATGGTTTTTCGCGGCGGCAGACCCGTACACCAGATATAAGGTGGTGGGAATGGCCGGTGTGAAAGTGGCGAGTTTGTGGTGGGAAGAGGTATTTTTTTTTGGATAATGTGGCTCAGTTTGAAAAAGACTTTCTTGGTTTAGTCATTCTATCATTTTTCAACTTCTCTTTATTATTGGGTTGTGAGGGGAGGTGGGCATGTCTCACCAGATTAATTAATTAGGACGCACAAGGTGAAGAGGTGTGATGCGAGGTCTCTCTTCGAGATTGCAGAGAAAAGAGAATCTGAAGATTTCAGATTTCCAAGCCAGAAAAAAGAGAAACCTTCTGTTTTATATTTTAAAAAATACCACTAGAGGAAACCTAGATATCCTGGTAAAGTTCCAAAATAGTGTATTTTAGGGGTTTCTGGTAAAACATTCACGGGCAACCAAAAGGAGGCCACGTGACTTCAGGCTGGTGGCAGACTATACATTTTCATCTAGTCCCCCGAACCCTGTCCTTACTGTCCTGAGGCCCGCAAGTTGGAAGAATGGCCCGCCTTAAAGAAAGATTCGGGAAGCAATTAGGCAGCGTACACTGTGCGTGATTATGAACGAAACCTAAATAAAAAGAGGTATTTCTACTTGGCAAAGTAGGCACCTGATATGAACGCGTCTGTTTCAGAGAAGAAGGCATTAGGAAAGAGGAGAATGTATGAATAGGAAAGAAGTATATGAAGTTGTATCACGTGTTTTTTGAGCTGTTCAAATTGACCGACATTTGAAATCAAACATGATCTTATGTAGCTGCTGCAATAATTACTTCTAACTAACTATGTACATGCCAGTGGCCATTGGCTGCGGATATTCTGGCTCTTGATGTCCAGCACCTATGATTAATAAAAATGAAGCATCCCACACCTAGCGTACAAATGAGAAAAAAAAAGAAACAAGTACCAGCAATCTTTTAATAAATGAAGAATTATGACAAAACTCATCTGAATGATTCCATAAGATAAGACATTGCATTGAAGTGGTCCACTTTCATTTTCCATTTCTCACAATCAATTGCCTATCTGGCTCTGTGATCTCACAACATGCGCACCATACATAAGATCGACCCCACTATTTGATGAACAGAATAAGTGCCAGCACAGCACTGCCCCAGCTCTTGGAAACCGCCCAGAAACTTTTGGAAATCGAAACATGTGTGTTTGAAAATACCCCCACTGCTTTTTCAGCGAAGAAAATCGCAGAATTACGGATCTTGCTCGATGCCTTTGAACTGGTTCCTCAGGCTCTAGATGGCCATCTTCAGGAATACATACCGCGCATTATCTCGCTCTATTTTGCCGAAAAAGCCCGGGAAAACACACGGGAGCGCTCTGAGACCCTTCCCGATCGATTGGCCGACCTCGTTTATGTCTTGGCGAAGGTCCGGGGGTACAAGTCCGTAGCCAACGAACTACCTAGTGATGTTTACGTATTACCTCGCCTAGTATCGCTTTTGCAGGCGGAAAAAACAAGGCATTCTCCTTCGGAGTGCTACTTCTTGCTCTTGTGGCTCTCGCGGCTCGTGCTTGTACCGTTCCCGCTCGAAACGGTGCAGAAAGGCATCGGCCAGCAGCTTCTCCTCATATCCTCCACATTCCTCGCTCTACATCTGACCGCTCTGAAAACGCAAATGGTGGCGCTGTCATTGCTTGCACAACTAGTCACCAGACCAGATTGTGGAGAAATCTTTGAGGAATACGCTGAACTGGTCGTGATAGACTGGCCCATACTAAATGAAAACGCCAAATTGGGGCATCTTATGACCCTCAACAAGATCCTCAAACGAGCCAAAAGCGGCCCGATCTCCGACCTAACGCGAGAAGTACACCTGGGTGTGGTCATGTACGAAATTTCGCTGGCAAAACACGGAAAACCGGCCGAGAAAATGAATACCACCAATGCACTCTACCTTGTCAAAGTAGCGGCCAAATGCGCCCGTTTTTACGTGTCGCAAGCGGAATTCGAGACCGTGGCTGAAATCGTGAACTGCACTATCGACCTCATGCATTACATGGGCGATTTGTTCGATGCCTCTTTGCGAGAATGCATGGCCAAAAACTTGGCCAAGATCACCTCGCACTTGGCGACAAAGGCCGTCAACTATGCAGCACAGTTTGTGTGTTTTATGCTTGGGGAGTTACGGGTCCCCGGAATGTCTAGCCTGAGTGATTTAGAGAAAAAAACAGATATTCTATACGGGTTCTACACCGACTTGCACATCGACGCATCCATCGTATCTGTGCCTCGTTACCACACCGTGCTTCTCTACATAGGGTTCCTTGCATTGACGAAATCGCTTCCTGCAGAATTCATACCCGTGATTTTCTCGATGACCCACAAAACATGCTTCATTTCAAAAAGAATCTACGCGTTTGTGCAGAGTTCTCAGATCAGAGACGCGTCTTGTTTTTGCTTGTGGGCGATCTTCAGGCAAATTTCCGGCATGCAACTTGAGGCACTCAAACTGCAATATCCCACACTCGTGCCCCTAATATTTTTTGACCTCATTAAGGTCACACTTTTCGATGAAGACTTCACTATGCGCAGGTGCGGAATAGCCGTACTCCAGGAACTCGTGGGCAGGTTTGGATGTCATTTTATGGGCGATATTTTGGGCTCAAACGATGCTGAAATCACAGGGAAATTCACTATCAACTTTGTCGAGAAATTTGCAACTTCTTCTGTGGGAAACCTACTGGATAGTCATGATACAGTTCAGAAATTGGTGGGGATGGGGTTCCACCCAGAATTATTTGTACCCCCAATTCTACAAGAAATCTTGGCCGATCTGTCTTCCAATGATCTTCAGAAACTAGGTCTGGCTCATCTAGCGAGACTAGTTTCTCATGACAAGTCGAATGAAAATTTAGATTCACAGTACCTTAATCTCAAAATTGACGAGAAGATAGAGGAATCTCTTATCGCTGAAACTTTAATCCAATCTATGGAACATGGGAATCATGGAGCCATTTATGCGCTTGCAGAGCTTGCAAAATGTGGATGTTTAGGTGAAGATGAAAGACTAAGAATCACATCACACATTGAAAACATGAGCCTTAAACGGCACACTGCAATAGCACACCTTGGCGAATCCATCATGCACTTTCTCAACTGCACCACACCCAAAAATACAGTACCCAACATCTCGAATTTGGATTCACTTTTGGAAATCTTGCAGACGCTTGATTTTTCCGAAAGTCTCTGTGAAAAATTCGAACTATTCTACTCTTCTTACCCATCATTGTCTACCGACCAATCGAAATCACTAAGCCACCAAATCAGACTAGGCAATAAACTCGTGGCCTCGTTTATTATGAGTGCGAAACTCGACATTTCGATGTTGCGTCTGATATCTGCAATTCTCACCGATAAGTCCGTGGATGCCGAGGTCAGGGCCACAATCATTTCGAAAATCAATGTGGAAAATATTGGTGTGGATGGAGTTGCACTTTTAGCACCCACTTTGCTAAATCTTCTAGATGATTACACGGTATCTGAACAGGGCGATGTGGGTCTGAAAGTGAGACATGCATGTCTTCAATTTATTGAGAAAAACACACTGCTTTTCACATCTAAAACGAAAGTTTTAGAGGAAAAACTCATAAGAATCGCAGGCGAGACGATAGATAAGCTCCGCAGGGTTTCCTTCCGTATTCTCTGTCAAATTTTCAAGGAAAAGAGGTGCGAAGAAAATGAAGTGAAATATACCAGTGACTACGACGTCTACTTCTCGGACTTATTTGCCTTTTTCAGTAAAAAGAGCGGGTATCTGAACAATTTCAATGACTCTTTTTGGAGTGGCATCGTGCACTCTGCTGCCGCCTCCACGGGTGCCAATACCATGATAAACCTGTCGTTTCGGCATGTTCTAGAACACTTGAGAAATCCCGAGAATCTCCAATGCACCTTCACTATATTAATAGGGCTTCTAAGAGTGGCACCAGGGCTCAAGATTTCGGCCCTTGATCGCAGAACACAGAAAACGCTTCAGGCCACTATGAACCTCATAGTGAAGATTCTCGATTCGGGTATTAAATTTCCTGAAAATGTCGGTTTGGATGCCCTTTTCGTGCGCACATATAATCTCCACATCAATACCTCGGTAATCTCTCGCATCGCCCTAGCGATCAGAATATTTGGCCATTTTGGGTGCACAACTTTGACTAACGCAACATTCAGAAAATTGCAGGAAAAGTCTCGAAAGCGTCTTTGTTGGCTCAGTTGTTCCCACCCCAATGGGCAGGTCAGAAGCCTAGCTGCCGATGCATTGTTTGAGATTCTTAGTACTAAAAGCGACACTGGACACGAAACATCACACTTGCTTCTCTTACTTGACTCAGTTCCATGGGAAGACGAGAAACCAGACTCTACAATTGCAGCCAAAATTGAAAACGCGTTCCTTACTATATAAGTGCCGCCTGTGCACTCCCACCGTGGCTCTCTGGGCCCAGAATTCTCCTAGAAGCCCAGCAGCCAGAGGCTCTAAATGAAGGAAAGACTATAAGATTTATAAAAGAACAGAAGAGAAATCCCAAAAAACTGCGCCTACAACCCGAGCATCAAGTTGTCGCCGTCGCCGTGCAAGGTGCCCTTGTCAAGGTAAGTGACGTAGCTCCAGCGGCGCTTAGGCTTTGTTTGAGTGGCCTGTGTGTTGGGGATCATCGAATCGTCCATGGCGGCAAACGAGTCGGATCCTTTTTGTGCAAAAGCGCCTGCGCCTTGCTCTTTTTGCTTGTTCAAAAACTTGGAAAACATGTGGAATCTATGTGGTTATTTATGGAAGGTGTGTATCAGATATGACGTGGCGCGAAAGTTAGCAGTATTAGCAGCCAGGGTGTTTTTTTTTTGTTCTTGTTTTGTGACTAGAAGAAGTATAGATTCTAGTTCCCGCAAAGAGAAATAAAATTTCTGCCGCTTAGGGGCTGTTGTTCTTAGTTAAAAAGATAAAAAGTACCACCTGCTTATGTTCTCGGATCTTGAGAAAACACGGGCGTTATATAATAAACTGGAACTGAGGTGGGTGCTCGAAACGGGCTGTGCTTTTGTGTTTATGATGTCTTTCTTTAGATCCTTAAGTGTGATCGTTAAGGAGGGGAAAGAGGAAAAGAATAGTTTGTTTGCGGGTGTTTCAATAAGTGGCTGTAAAAATAGCTGACAAAGAAAAAAAGGAAGCTTCCGAAACGTGCTCTTTTATATGTGGCGAAACCGGATCGCCTCCTATCTGGCGGCGGCCGGAGTTCGCGAGATACGCCTGCATATAGCCCGCCTAGATGCGGGGTCGCCGTAAAATACGTCATGTTTATCCATGTGAAAACGCATGACCGCCCTTATCTCTGGTGCACGGGTGCAACGGGGGCGGTGATTGCTGTGATTCCTGGTTTTTCATAGGCCGTGATATCAAAATGTGGCGTTTTTTTCGCAAGGCTTGTGCGAACTTTTGATAAGAACAGCCGAGAAGAAGGCCAAGGAAATGGTCAAGAATAAGCGAAGGAAGGCGGGGAGTGTGGCTGAGAAATGTTTTCCTCGGACCACATTTAGAAAGGGAATTAATAAGCGATGACGCCATTTTGTGAGAATAGCAATCTTTGAAAGCGGGGTATTGTATCTTGATATTATTTTTTGGTAGATAAGTTATCGTTTTGTTATCAGTCGTGGGAAATCCATTTCTTGCCCCTTTCTCGTCATCTTAGAGCAACAAGGCGCCATGACAAGGCGTTTGCTTTAAGATGACGCGACTCGATCCTCGGCCAAGCCAATTGCCCCATTTGGCTATTTTGGTTTACAATGTACCACCAGCCCGTGCCTTAAAGTGAATTTCTTGAAAATTTCTATGCATGCATTTATGACTCTATTAAATTTGAAGTGTCCTTAATAAAGTCGATGTCAAGTTGTGACCGCAATACTATGCGGCTGAAAGAAGTGGACGGCCAATTGATAGGACATCCATTCGCCATAGAACTATCCCCCGAACTGTACTTTCGTAAACCCCACTTCCATATTCCTCGGGCTCAAAACTATCAAAGACATGCCGATTTTCTAATTTGTGTAAAGTGAAATACATCTATAAAACACGAGGAGGACAAATGAATTGAACTCAAAGATGTTTTCCCACCCTATCCTACAAGACCTTATCTTTATCGTTCTTTCTTGAACACGTGGGAACTTCAGTATTAATGAATATTTGATAAAGGAAGGGTTGTACCAGATGTTTGCAGGACGAGCAAAAAAAGTGCGCCACATTATTGTTCCGTATTTCTAATTAGAACATGATTGCTCACGCCGTCTGCACCCCATTGCTTTGCCAATGTCATTCCATCCGTAAATTTTCCTTATCTCTGTAGCATCTTTTTCCGTTTATCTAAATGTTGCTACCCTTGGTACCACACAGAGCTTCAAGGCAAGACTGGGTGGGGTAAGGGTTCTCTTCACAAAGTCTATCTAGGAAGTCCCCCGCGCAATATTTGAGCGTCTCGTTGTGCTCCTAGTATTGCCAGTTCTTAAAATCTTTGCAATTTGTCTTTATGCTTCGATGGGGCATCCTGCTAATAAATGAGCTTCAGCACTTGAAGCCAGACCTCTTGCTTAGAATAGCCATTTCCCTGGAGAAACAAAATAAGGCGTATCAGAATTCCTTCAACTGCCTGGATTTTAGGAGTAACCCACCAGGCAAAGCATGTCAATGAATCGTACTGGAACTCCAGGAGACGGAACCTTTTTCTAAGGGATTCTCGGGTTATGATACTTTCTTTGAAATCGATCCTCTCGATGCATCGTGTGGCAATTCTCAAGAAAAGTAATTGATGGTAATGGCCACTACATCAATATCGAGCTGGGCGCTCGGAAAATTGGCAATGTGCCTCACAGACACTTACAATACTCCAAAAGAGTCTCCGATATCGAGCCTACTTTTCCCAGCGAGTGGAAGCACCACTCATCAAAAAGCATCATGTTCCTATGGGTCATTAGGCATGGGATAAACGCCTGCCAGTCAATCTCCTTCCTGTATAACATGTCCTAAAAGTACAGCTCCCAGCTTGAGTTGAGTTTCAATTCAGAAGAAGGAGAATTTCTACTTAGGCGGAACTTCAAAGAACCGCAGGAAGAAAACACTTTCGAGGGCTCTGGAGCTACTGTAGAAGAATGATTTGGGGAGGTCAAAGACTCATCTCTGGGGTTATTTAACATGACTGAAATGACAGATACAGAGATGTGTTTTCAACGCCAGGAGAATGTCTAAAGTAAAAAAGGAACTTGGCAAAATGACTGATCTATCGTTACAATAAGAGAAGCGAACATGCTGTGAATCTGATATCCAATTGGTTTGCGCCAAGTGCTGATCTACCTGGAGTATGTGTATATGTAGGATAGGGGAAAGAAGTGTTCTTTGATGATAGTCATGGTTTGGGAACACAGCAAAGCTTGAATTTCCTTGAGTAGATCATAAAAGCAGGCAAAAAAGGATGTTAATTCAATACAGTGGTTACATTGAAATTTTTGTGGTGTCCGCAATCTCAGTGTCAGAGCTATGTATGAGTCGCGTGTTCAACGCGTGTCGGTTTCTGGGTATGATCGCCATACTCACCGGAGCCAGCAAACATTCAGAAAATGACGAGCCTAAATTGATATATGATTTTTTGATTTGCCAATATTAGAGATATGAAATAAGGAGCATTTTCTAGATACATCAGCTAGAATGAATGAGAAATCTCCCCTCTCTTCGGACTTATCGTACTTTCTCAATGGCCTAGTCGCGCTTTTCGCAGCCAACACAAAACCCATAGGACAGTTCTCCATTTGAACTTGGAAATGTGAAAAAGCCCGTCCATATACTTTTGAAATAGAAAGTCTCACAACTACCCTTCTGAATCGATACACGCTTCTTTCACGTGAATACAGCTCGAATACTTTGCTGGCAAACAACCTGAAAGTTCAGCATATTTTCAGCCACAAAGTAGTATCATTCAATTTGTTCCCATCTAGTCTCTGGCTTTTAGGCTAGACTACTTTTTCTGTGCTATCTTTAGACTGGGCCTAAACTTCGTTAAAGATAAAACACCCTTTAGTGCAAAAAAGATCAATCAAGAAAAATAACCATGGGCTCGTGGCTCGCTCGAAGCATGAGGGTCATGAACTCCCGGGTTTCCTCTGAGAGCCCGTCTCATGGAATAAATACACTTCGAAAAGTTGGAACAGATATAGGAAGCTCTTATCTAGGAAGTACAAAAACTGGCACCAAAACCCCAGCAAACCAAACAATTCCAGCCACCTTTCCGCAGGCAGAGAATAAGCTCAGACCGATGAAAACACGAGCATCGTTCAAGAACTTGTTTTCAACCAAGGCCAAAGTGCCACGAATAGACTCAAAATTGAGAAAGAAAAGATTTCCGGAAAAGTACAGTGCTGGACCAGATGCGGGGGGATTTGTCTCTGGAAATCCGGAAGCGAATGGACAGAACGGAGAAAACAATAATCGAGCGCACTCTTCTTCAGATGAGAATGTAGATCCTTTAGTACTTCCAAATAATGGATCGGAATGCGGGGCTTCTAAGCTTCCCGATTATTATTTCTCTTTTCTTGGCGACCCATCAGTAGTCTTAGACCCGAAAACATCAGAGAAGGCTCCCCCACTACGACAGAAAGATGGTGACAGTTCTATGGGCAAAAAGGTGCTTTCTGTTTTAGATCCAGATAAAGACAAGGAAGTTGAATTTGGAACAAAAATTCCACCTTTAAACGGAAACTCTTCAGGTACACGTGATTCACCCTTGTTAACGTTAATGGCACAGAAAGTCAAAGCTGTCACCGGGACATTCCACAGGCGCTCTTACAGAGGTATAGGACATACTGTGGACTCAAAATCTGCCACCAGAAAACTATCAGGAACCCCTTCAAAACACCATTTAGGTAGATCAATCTCAGAATGGAGCGTGGGCCAGATTTTCGGGAGTGAAAAACACAGCGCCACGAAAAACGATGATCTCACTCGGTTCTCCATTTTTTCAGATGACAGTCACAGTGGCAACAATAATGGAGCTTGGAATACCACCATGTTTCCCAACGGAAATAAAGCCACACAAAGTGAACAGGAACATCTAGAAAATAATCTCGCATTTTATAGGAGAGACAGCCAAGACGGCACTAGTTCGAGAAGCTGCGACTTCGCTGAAATCAGGCCAATCAAAAACCCGGAAAAGTCCCAGTATGGATCTTTTGACTTTTTGGTTCTGGAAAATTATGGGGACGTAGTTCAGACACGAGGAGATCAAGATGTCTTGCTGGATAGGGGACTGGTTTTGAGATTTGTATCGCGAGAAACCGATGATGGATTCAATGATGAAACTCAAAATGAGACTAATTTCAAGGCCAAAAATATAACAAATGTCACCGAAAATCTGCCGCAAGACTACTTGGGAATAGACCTTCCGCAATTCGAGCCCAGAGGCGCAGATATCTCGTATTCCGCCAATTCTGGAGACGACGTTTCAACCATTTCCACCGAACGAGTTATTTTGCCATTTACAGGACTTATGACTCTGGCAATCAGATCTGGACCTTCTAAACCATCGAGTAGTATCCCTAGCAATGCCCCTGATGTGTTGAACAATCTTGCAGAAAATACCACAAACAATCCCAAGATTGATTCCGAAAACAGTTCCGAAGGTGATGGTTGGGGAGACATGGACTTGGTTCTTGCAGGTCTTGATTTTGCGGCTCCAGATATCAGGATAAAGAGTCCGGGTCTGGCGACGGAAACAGGGACAGTTTCTGAAAGAAAAGTCAAGCGAGATTTGGAGGAAGACAATATGAGAGACTCCAAAATACTCGGTGGAACTTCAAAAGATGTTGCTGATAATCAAGAAAGAAATGGCTTAGTTCCTGAAATCACCAGCGAATTGGGTACTTTGAAGATTCCGCAAATACAGACATACAATCCTGGTAGCACATCCTCTGACTCAGCTATTGCTTCATCCCCCATAATCAGGTTAATTTCGCAGTTGGAAGATCCTGACTTTGGAGAGACTACAGTTCCAGACACCTTGGCATCTCAAGAAATAAGATCTACCCAGTTACCCCCAACTGGAAACTTGGCTTGTCCTTCACCCGATGAGAACAATAGAGCCGAGATTGCAAGTGGTTTCGAAAGTGATGCAGAAAGTTGGACCAGCTCCCCCGTTCTCCAGGTGAGACTTGAAAGTATCACTGGGAATTCAGCTGAAACAGGAGAAAGAGATTCTGAGGAAGAAAAAATAAATGCCTCTGAGAAAATCATGGCTAACTCTGAGTTCGAAGAGCTTTTACGAGAAGAGACAGCATTTGAAGAGCTTTTACGAGAAGAGAGGGTATTCGATGAGATCTTGACGCAAGAAAAAGAGACAGCTCCACTTCGGGTCTTCAACGAGAGTTATCCACTCATTTCGCCAGTGATGCAGTTGCTTATGATGTCGAGAGCAGCAGCAGCAAATGAGGAGATAGATTATGAGCCAAGTCTCGAACCAATCATTGAGCCAATCCGCGAGCCGGTTTTCGAGTCGATTTTCGAACCAACACTTGAACCAATTATTGAGCCTGTTCTCGAGCCATACATTTCACCCATACAGGAGTCTCCGTATCTTGAGCCGATACTGGAACCAATACTTGAACCCGCAAGGTTGACACCTCTGATTGTTCCTCTGATTTCTCCCTTGGCCATTTCTCAGAATGTGCCGCTGATAGCTGTTGCGGAGTTTGTGGCCGAATCTGTTAATGCAAACGAGCAGCGAGCGATTCTTGAGGCCGGCTCGGAGTCTTCAAAAAGTGGGACGGAGATTCTTGGGTGCTCGAGGGAGAATGGATCTGGGGAAATTGAGGTGGGAGGTGTCCAATTTTTGAATGTTGAGGGCGGAGAAGAGGGGATTGACGAAATCGAGGTTTTACAAAATGCGGTCTGTCCAATTGAAGTTGAGAGAACTATGGTTGGTGACAGTGGTTTCAATGACAATAAAAATGAGTTTGGTGACGGTGAGTGGGCTGAAGATGACGTGTTTTCCATAATCTTGAATTGGGTAGCTGACCCAGAGATTGAAACATATGAGAGAGTTGACCCAGAGATTGAGACATGTGAAAAAATTGACCCAGAGATTGAAACTTTCGAAAAAGTTGACCCAGAACCGAAGCTTAATAACGAGCCTTCTCCAGTTATTGAGCTTTATAACGAGCCTTCTCCAGCTATTGAGCTTTATAAAGAGCCTTCCCCAGTTATCAAGCTTTATGAAGAAACTAATCCAGAAGTTGAGCTTTGCGAGGACGCGATTTTTAAAAGTGTTTGTTATGATGAAGCTCATTCAGAAAATATTACCGTTGAAAAGGCTGATCCTACAGGAACTAATTTTGAGGAAGTTAATCTGGGATTCAACCTTCATGAGAGAGCTGATCCGGGAGTCATTTTTTTCCCGGGAGCAGATCCAGAAGTCGAGTTCTACGAGGAAGTAAATCGTGAAGTCGATGCTACTGAGGGGGCCGATGTATATGTTAAAGCTGCTGAAGAACCTGCATTGGAATATTCAAGCTCTGACGGTTCGACCAGACTGATTGACATTGACCTTCCTGAGCCAGAAATAAGCCCCGTTTGGTTTGGCCCAGATGGGCATCTTCTTGTGAGTCCGATCATTTCAATTGATTCGGCAGAACTAATGAGAATCACGGAATTCAGTCCCCCCGTTATGCTTTTCTGGAACGATTGGCGAGCACTAACTGTGAATTTCCGGGCATTTATGGATCTGGCGATTGCACCTCAGATGGATCTTGAGATAAGTCCAGTTTTGGAGCTTCTGTTGAGGGATCTAGGCATGGAAGATGCAGATCTCTCGGAAAAAGATGAGGAGGATATGATTCGGATCATCAGGAACTATCGCCGGGTGATCATGCACCTACTGAAAAACGTGGTATGGCCTTGCAACGAGAGAATCAAAAGCTTGGTGAATGACCTCTCCACAATAGGAATCATTCTTGGCGGATCAGCAAGATTCGAGCTGAAGAAGGACGATATCAAGATTCTCTGTCAGTTGAGCGATATGCCTACTCGAATAGAAAAA
Source organism: Metschnikowia baotianmanensis (assembly GCA_030565705.1). Classification (NCBI taxonomy): domain Eukaryota; kingdom Fungi; phylum Ascomycota; class Pichiomycetes; order Serinales; family Metschnikowiaceae; genus Metschnikowia; species Metschnikowia baotianmanensis. The sequence goes on from JAJMCI010000050.1 coordinate 18,232, forward strand.
ATCACCGAGACAATGACCAAAATTCAGCAGCTGAGGGCCCGCCTCGTGATGAAGTATCATCTTTTTACGTGGCACTATAGTTCTCGGGGAGATTTCCGGGTAAAAACGCTGAATGAGTATACTGGGGTGGAAGAGTACAGAAGCCTTAGTTCGTGGATATACAGTGTTGATGTTGAAAAGTTCAGGGATCTTCTCACGGGGGCAGTGGATGAGTTGATCGATAACTTTTCATCTCTCGGTGGTCTGTTTCATCAAAGTGCTCTTGAGAATTCCGTCGCAAACCGGTTTCTTGCTGAGCTTGATCTAGTGGAAATACGGGCGATGCTGGAAATACGGGCGATTCTGGAACAACTGAGAGAGACAAGAGAGGGCGATATTCCCGAAGAGGTCTCTCAGGAAAGTCCGAATAATTCTTTTTATGAGAGTGAAAGCACTTGGCCTGAGTCAGGGAAGCTGTCTCCGAGAAAAGGTAAGAAACGAAGGAAAGACAAGAAGGCCGAGAGAAGAAGAAGACCAAGAGAAGCAATAGGTGCATCCCTGAGAAATCAACGGCTTCCTCAGGTGGAATATACAGATGAAGAGGGAGAGTGAAGACATGGCTCTTTTTAATAAGAGGAAAGATGCCATCATTTCGTGTTCGGATACCATATCGGGATCATACATTGACTTTCCCAAGGCTCAAGTTTTGAAGACCGCAGATCAACCATTTTTTTTATATGTATTGATTACTACGTCAATACAGACATCATCTACCACATCCACCTTCTCAAATTTCCACCTTCTCAAACATCCACCTCGAGAAAATCTTTATAAACTAGCACACTTCATATAAAATCTGATCACACTGCAACAATGTTCGACTTTTCCGTGACCACCGCCTGCGATAAAGCGATTATTTGTTCCTCAAGGTCAAAGTATATATACGCGTGTCTCAAAAACACGTCACCAAGAATCTGATACCCTTCAAAATATGCAAGCCCCAAAAGACACAGGCCGTCGTCATTCTGCACAATCAAATCAGCATGTGAGATCGAGATCTCGTTGTATCCAAAATTGAACGTCACGTGCTGGTCAGAAGGCTGGTCACAACTCACTACCCTATACTCAACGCCACCTTCATTTACAACTGTGGTGCTGAAAATAGAGTCTAGTTCTGCGAGAAGTTCACGGCTCACAAACCCCAAAGAGGTGCCTGAATCCATAACATAGGGTTTATTGATCGAGACACTTTTCCCTCCAAAACTCACACTCTTCAAGTTAATCGATAAGTCTTGTCCGCCAGTTTGTACAGGATATTTCCATAAGCACCCGTGGTATTTCTCTGTATCCACGCCGCCAAAAATCACCAGTCCCGATCCATTTTCGGGATTCAAGAAAAGTGAGTACGATGCTTTGGAGATGATTCCGGCTTTTTTCAACGCCCAGGGAAGATTATCGTACTTCTCAAGAGCAACTTCCTGCGCCACATTTCCAATACCCAAAACACCCGGTCCGCTAGCATTGGAAACGGCAAATTGGAAACCGTCAAGTACAGTACCGGACGTCTCAAACTGCACGCTGTCGAGGTAATACTCTCCCTGAACAATATAATTGTTGATGTACCTCGCTCCAAACTTCTTCCCTGTGTCTTTCGAAGTTTCAGAATCGGCAGGCGTGTATCCGGAAGAAGGCACCCAGAAATCAGAGGATCCAGTATCGATCACCACATAGTTCTTCTGTTTGTTCGACCCCACGTACACGTTCATCATGTAGTATATATCCTGCACGTTGTTGATCTTCTCAGCAAATACATCTCTCTTGTCTTTGGGTAAGTTTTCCATCTGAGCATGGGATCCATTAGTAGTTAGAGTGTCCATTCTTTTCTCCACCGTGAAATCGAATTTCAATGGAGCAACAACATATTCCTTATGGTTCTTAGAGACTGGATTGCCTAAAGCGAGAGATAGAAGAAATGTAAATGATATGATGAAGTTCATTGTTGTTAACATAATGAAGTTTATTTCTGGAAGAAGATGGGATTGGGTTGTGTTGTTATGGCGAAAAGCAAGATCTCTAAGGAGGAAAATGATCTTGAAGCTGACCTGAAACCATTTGGACTTGGCCATGCATTTATACTGGATCTGAAACCAGCTCATTCTGTCTGTTACTTAAAAAAATAAGAATAATAAAAAAAGCATGCTAAGTCCAGTTCACACCTTTAGCCGATGAACAGTCATTTGCAGCCGGGGAGCGCGCAGTGTATAGTCGCGGCCAAATCCGGTAATTTTGTGAGACGTCTCAAAACGCCATCCATAGCGTACCTACTTCAAAGAGCTTTAAAGCTTTGAAGTATGAGCCACCTTTGAACAACCTCGTAATCAGAATGAAACATTCTCAAGATAGATGAATTATAACCACTCCTTTTTGAAACCCCGATATCGCTCATAGGTAGGAGAAAATAAATGTGGAACCATGCTGACTCAACCCACTCTATACACTCCCTAATAGACATAACTCAAAGATCAAAACAATAACTATTAACGTTTTAACTACTTTCTCTAAAAACAAACAAATGATCTTCTAAGCAGCAATGATGTTCGATGCCAGCGAGTACTGCACCTGCGCAAGGGAGATCGTCTGGTCCGTGAGGTCATAGTAGACATAGGCGTTTCTCAAGAAAATGTCCCCTAAAATAGTGTACCCATCCTGGTACCCGAAAGCCAACAGACAGGTTCCGTCACCGTTGGAGTAGACCGCGTCTGTATATGGAACATTGATGGAGTTGCGGCCAAAATTGAACGTAATGTACTCATCACTTGGCTGCTCACAACTCACATATCCAGACTCGTCTGCGTTGAATACATTGTATAATATTTCCAAAAGTTCCTGGCTCACAAGCGCCAAGGACGTTCCGGAATCCAACACATAGGGTGCGCCATCGGAAACTTGCTGGCCTCCCACAGAAACGGTCTGTAAGTCCAAAGACAAGGAGTATTGGCTGGTGTCGATATTATACTTGGTCAACGAGCCCTGGTACTTTTTCGTGTCGATCCCGCCAAAAATAATGGTTCCACTTCCGTTCTCCTGTCCCAAGTATAAAGAGTAAGAGGCCTTGGGAGTGAGGCCTGCCTTCTGCAACGCCCAGGGGAGATTGTCGTACTGGAAGTTTCCCGACTCCTCGTCTTTATCGGCGATTCCAAAAACCCCAAAACTGTCGGAACTGGCAGCAGCAAAGGTAAAATTGGGGACCACAAGCTGCTTGGATCCGGTGTCGAACTCTAACAGGTCAGTATAGTATTGTCCCTTGGCCGTGGTCTGGTCCACATACTCAATACTAAAAGCGTGCCCTGTAGACTTGCTAGTAGACGAAGTAGCATGGTTATAGTCACTGGTGGGAACCCAGAGATCCGACGAGCCGGTGTCGAGAAGAACATTACTTTTCTGCTTGTTCGAGCCCAAGTACACGTTCAAGAAGTACGCGTTCTGGGTGTTTTTGATACTTTCCGAATACGCTCTTTTCGCGTTCCTCAAACCAAACTTCTCTTTCCATTCGCTGACAGTGAGATTTCCAACTTTCGACTGCACGGTGAAGTCAAGCGCTAAGGGAACAGGAGAATCGTCTCTTTGGTCAAGTTCAGGAACAACGAGGCCTTGCACAAGGGCAAAGGCAAGAGAAACAAGAGTGAGAAGCTGGAGCATGGTTGGTGGGTGGGTAGAGAGTTGGAGATATCAAATATAGATGTGATGAATGTTATGAAAATAGTTGGAAAGAGGACGGATTTATATATCTATATACTGCTGGATCGACATCTACTGATTATTGATCTCGATTCCGGCCCGAGATCATGGTTGCAATCTCTACGTCCTGTGGCTTCCTGTGGCATCGAATATGACTCCATCTGTTCGTACGGCTTCTGGAGGCGCGTCTGTGGGTTGGCACATTCAAAAGAAACATAAAACAGCGAAACGAAAATAAAAATAAAAACATAGAGTCCTCCAGGGCTAAACTTTCCTATTCTATTTACCCAGTGCATATGTTCTGCAGACTGAGTCTCGCCGTTAAAAAATGCAACCGCGATGTGGGGTAATTCAATGGCTAGGCATGCTCAAATGTTGAGTGGTCTTTCGATATTTTTGGTTAAACATTCTAAGAATTATACCTATCAAATGAAGAAGATAAGTCTGACACAATGCCAAGAAATTTTACGTCAAACGAGGCAAGCCCCAAAGCTGGAGCATACACGCTAAATCCGGGGAGCTTATTTTTAACTTCGGTTACATTTCCATAGGTAACACACCTATCGCACACTATCGCAATTTATGTGCCTGAAAAATGCTGACTGAGTGGCGTCACTCCACCCAAAAACCGTTAAGATCCATATCGAGAAACAATACCAATAATGAAAATCCATCCTGGTAAACTGTATTAGATTCCTATTTGGGCAAGATTGGCTCTTCCTCATGGCACGTGACCTACACAACCAGGAACTTGGACACCTCTTCAGTAGCCCAAGAAGAGAATTGAGTTGAGTGAGTCGGATATCTCATATTACGACTCTCTACTTTGTGATGCATGAAAACGCGGGATTACATATCCGAGAAATATCTAAAAGAATTGACATCTGTCAATCGAGCCACCGTTGGCCTGCATGCTGGAACCGTTCCCCTACAACTAGCAATCAGTGACTGAGTCTCAAAACGGAAGCCACAGCAAGGTTTAAAAAACGTTTGTACTCAATATGGTTCAAGAAGAATCAATTTCTGCCCGCATGACACCCGGCTAATATTTCCCTGAAAATAGATATGTCGGCGTAGAATCTTATTGGCCGTGGCGCTCGAAATTCCTGCACAAAGCGCTATCATTTCACAAGCCTCGCCGTTGGCCCGAATATTTAAATTGCCTATTTCTTATATACAAGAAGAAAGCGCAAATTGGCAATTATAACCCAATGGCCGCGCCGCTTGACGGCATGGATCTTTCAAGTGTGGTGGGAAAATGTGAGAATTATAGTCAATGATAGGGAAAAATAGGGAACGATAAGGAATCCGATAAGAAATCGATGAGAAATCGATGAGAAGTCGATAAGAATCGATAAGAAAGCGAAAGGAAATCGAAAATGAATAGAGTAAGATAACATTTAGGAGATATGATAACGATTTGAGAGTGAAATTGATTGATAAGGCATGATAACAGAATGAGAAAAGAACGGTATGGACTAAAGGAAAACGATAAGAGAATGATAAGAGAATGATAGGAGAATGATAAGAAATTGATAGGTATTTGATAGAAGATCGATAGAAACCCCTAATAGGTCATTGATAGGTCATTGATAGGTCATTGATAGGAGACTGATAGGAGCTTGGTAGATGATAGGACAGTGATAGGTCAGTGATAGGTCATTGATAAAACATTGATAAAAGATTAAAAGGAGATCGATAAGAGATTGATAAAAGTTTAATAGGGGGTTGAACGTTAATGATATTATCCTGATAGAGCTGTGATAAGTCGAAGTTGAGATCATGATAATATATTCATGTATTGATGAGAGATTGATCTAGTAACGACAAAGACTGCTAAATTGGATATTTCTCTCGTTGTTCAAAGTGCCGAATTATCAAGAAAGAACAGCGTCCATGAGAAGTATTAGTATATTTCTTTCTTACAACGCGTGATCCCGTGCACATGAAAAGATTTTCCCTCAATTCCCTTTTGTCGAATACACCCATTGTTGATACTTTGGAGTGTATCTATCATCTTCCCCGCCTGTCCGTTCTGCCCTTCTACTCAACCTCTTTGATTTTGTAGCCTGTTTTCACATTTCTCATGCGAATGAAATTACGTGCTCTCTTACGTACTATAGGTGATCTCCAGACATCAACTCCCAGAATGAACTCTGAATGCAATTCCGGAAATGACATATACATATGTATGTGTGTATTCTGTCACTGAAGAAAATCTCCTTACTCTGATCTACCAAATCTGATAAACTGATTAATTGATTAACTATATTACTACGAGAAGCACTCTTCCAGAAGTATTCTTCTCGCCTCACCCCTCACACCAACTTCTCCTCGAACCTCAACTCGTTGTTAATGGGCATCCCCACCAACAACCTCAAGAGATTTTCGATCGCCAATCTCTGCTTGTTCAACCCGTTAATGGGCTTAAACCCGGGCTTCGAGAGCGGCGCCTTTAACCAGTAGCTCAAAAGCGTCAACACAGAGTAAAAGTTCTCGTACGTGTCGGTGCCCTCTTTCTTGTACGAGACTCTCTGGAAAAACTCCGTCATCACCACCAAGTCAATAATCAAAGGCGTGGCCAAAAGCGAGTCCTCACACACGTTGTGGATGGAAATCTTATTGTGGCCCCCCAACATCAACTCCGAATAATATTCGTCCATCGCCACCTTAGAGTCCCCGACTGCAGGTAAGTACTTGATGACAATACAGTGGTCGACCTTGTTCCCCGTTTTTTCGTTATACAAGATCTCGTTGGACTCGATCATGTCGTCCACCACGGACTGTTTTGATATTTCCTTCGACCTGAATTGCTTTGGGGACGATAAGTTATATCCATCGTTATTTCCGAGGTGATTATACGACGCAATGGAGATGGGCTTGATTCCCGCATCGACCAAAAACTGCGCCAACACCGACTTGATTTTCGTCTGGCCGCTTTTGAAGTCGTCGCCTCCAATGAAACTCTTGTGTTTTTCGGCGAGCTCAATGGCCCCAGGGACAAACGTGTTTTGCGGTGACCCGTTGATATATGGGATTTTGTCTAAGATGCAGGCCACGGCGAAAACAGTAGAAGGCGACACTTCGGGATGATTTTGTTTCACTGCCTTGAGCAAGTTCTCTGCAGTATCGTTGACGCCTTCGATGATTTCAGAGTACCGTTCCGTGTTTGCCGTCCACAAAACAATCACTTTATCCAAATCATTGTCGGTCTTGAACCTCTGGATATCGCCCCTGATTTTCTCCACATCGTCCCATTTTCTCGCAGTGCTGACCTCGCCTTGACTGTCGGTATTGAAAATGTTATCTGCCCTGTCTTTCTGGTTCATGGCGATGAAATCAGGGTAGTACACTGAAGGCAAGGGTGTGATTTTCGACATGTCATCCACCAATTGTCTCTGCAAATCCACATCCAAGACCTTGGCCCGTTTCATGGCCTTATCCAACGGCAATTTCGAAATGTCCCAACCGCCAACAACCAAATCGTTGGGACTCACAAAAGGAAGAATCGAGTTGAATGGTGCGTACACGTCGTTTCCCTCTGCATCTACACCGAGTTTAATTGTGGAGGACTGCGTGACCGATCCGTAGTAATTGGCCTCGACAGTACCCTCCTTGTTTTCAAAACTGAGTTTTTTCTTATTGGCCAAAATTGCTCCGACTAGTGTCGTGCCGTTGTTTCCTCCAAGTCCAACCAACATCAAACCGGTCTTAGGGGTCTTTAAATCGACCTTGAACTCGTAGTTTGTGGCCGTTGGAGTCACGGAAAAAGCGCCCGTGTCAGATTTCTCCACGATCGCCGACTCGTATTTGAATTTCGTATACAACGCGTTGTCTCTGGTGACGGAGCTGGTGTTAAATTGAACAGACATGGTGGAATTAGGGACTGTATAGTAAGATATATGGTGGTGTTTTGGTGGCAAAAGTGTCGGTGAGATTCGGCCAAACAGCGAGAACCTCTCTTTTTTATATTATCTCGAGATGAAATTCCAGGGCGGAACAGGCCGGCTCGGGAACCCCTATTTCAGATTGAAAACCCGGCTCGCATGCCAGCGTGTTATTGCAGGTGTGTATACACTGCGCCTTTCGCCGAAATCTCGCCGAAATGTGCGTCGCACATGGGAATAGCCCTCGGTCTCACGTGTACTCTTCCAAATTGGGCAAAATTTTTGCGCCTCCTTTTGAAATGCGTGCATTTGATTGGTCCACATCAATGTGTGTTCCTGTGCTAGGACTAAATATACTCATGTGTGGGTTTTGTTGGGTACATTAATAACTCTATTTTCGCGTCACTCGCCGGACATCGCCAGGGTATTTTGGATTGCCGTCTACTCCCAAGTAGTAAAACCCTTTTTGATTTGTGAGTGGAAACAATGCCATTACTAATTTGAGTTTACATTTTAAGTGGGGAGGAATAGACAATCACGTATGTGTTTGAGAGGCTGTCCCTCGTATTTTAAGTCGCAGTCTGACTAGAGTGCCTCCCACATAAATGTGAGCGTCAAGAGGGTAAGACTGTGTAATCTCTTTAGTTAAGAAACTGAGATACATCGCTGTTTTCGAGGTGTTTTCGAAGAACTCCCATTGGTATAAACAGGTAAATCGTGCCCACTTCAAGCATGGTGAAATCATTCACAATGCTCACAACATACGCCATAACACAAAAATCGGCTATTTCATATCTCCCAGGATGAACCTCGCCCATGTTTTTAGATTTATTTTCTTTTCAAGATGCGAGGGCAAACTGTATTTCTCGAAGTCAATGGGTAGGCCCAATCATTGATATACGAATCTGAGGATTGTAATCAGCGAGGAGACGGATGCTCTCCAGATAAAGTAAACAACCACTTGTGATTGTCTCTGCTAGAATGCAATTGGACTCGGCTTTAATTGCAGCACGCACTGAGCAAATATGCTGGAACCCTCCATTGCTTTCGTCTCCAATAACATGCTGTCGAGCTTTCACAAGCAGTTTTACAATGCTTTCTTACTTTTTAGTCGGGAACTCTTTTGAAGATCCTCATGCCTTTCTTAATTTTTTTTTGATGAATACTACAGCTCTGTTAATGAGAGCCCAAATGTTCTGTTCCCTTTACCGTGTCTTGTTGTACTTCTGTTATATTAATGAATGAGTCTAGATCTCTTGGGAGAACCCGTCACACTAATTTTTAATCAAAGAACCTACCAAAAAAAAAAAAAACTGGAAGTCGTATAAAAAGCATTCCAGCCAAGCTTATCGTTTCGCATCTAATTTCCCAGTGAGTAGACTCAACCCTAAAGAATCATGCAGAAATCCAGTTAAGCTTTGCTCATCAAAACATTTTCAATCAGTCCTGTAAACTATTTTGCAAGTTTCGAAAAAATTCTCCTGGGGCTTTAAAAGAGGATAGGAGCCTTGTGGTTAATTGCACCTCAACTGCGACCAGAGATTAACGGATTAACGCAACGCGCGGAAACTCGAGGTGAACATTTCTCGATGTCTAGTAAACTATTCAATCATTGATTCTTCTTATTTTATCTTTCTACAACTTTGCCGTAAATGACTCGTTATTCTCTGCTCATTCAAGTTTTCAAATCCAGAAATAAAAGAGGTAGACGGGTGACCTTGGACGTGAATGTCACGTTACTGTATGGTCTCAACATTTACAAACTGGTGCCCGCTAAAACAGTGAGCAAATGTGAGACACCTCGAAACAGCTGCGGCTGGCACGAACACAAACACGGACGATATTTACTTGTTTTCGGCATTCCGAAACCCCGGAAATCCCGAAATGGAAACAAAATACCCAAAAGGAAAAAGAGCACATGAAAAGGGATCTTCGGCCAACGGCTATGTGCAAGATTCTGGCCTGGAGGGCGTGCGCCGCTCATTCCAGCTCCGCGCCGATCGTTTTGGTCCTGCATGCAACATCGCAGCCGCGCCTCTTTTGCAATCGTTTTTCAGAGAACAATGCCCGGATTCTTTTTGCGCTGGCTCATAATCCCGAAGAGAGAATATTTCAATTGATTGAGGGCAGAATTTGCTGGAACGGGCCCTCGTTTTCTGAAACGCGCTTATTCCATGTTTTTCTGTTTTGATGCGCGGATATTCCGGCACATGCTTTGTGTTCCGAGGAAAGACGTACATACTGCTGCAACACCCTTTGAGAGTATAAATCCAGGCGAGTCTGCTCAAGGTATAATTATGACTTTTTGTTTGTCACAAGATTCATCTTATCCACTCCTCCAAGTTTTCATTCGCTGACCAGTCTCTCGTTTCACCACGTTCTCTTTCTCTCTTTATCACTTTATCACCATTCTGTAAGGTGCACAACACTCTCACCCCTCTCGCTTTTACAATGTTGTACCCATCCGTGTTTACAATTATAGCACTCTTTTCCGCAATTATCTCAGCGCAAAGAGCTCATCCACTTGGACTCACTGTTTACTGGGGCCAGAATTCCGGCAATAGGGAAAACCATGGCCAGGTCGCTTTGAGAGAATACTGTGACAAGTCCACCGTTGACACCGTGATCTTGGCGTTTGTCACGAGCTTCACGAAGTTGCAAATCAACTTCGCCAACATGTGCTGGGAGAATTTCTCAAGTGGCTTGCTCAATTGCCCAAGTATAGGGAAGGATATCAAGTACTGTCAAGAGAAGGGAAAGATGGTGTTGCTCTCTTTGGGCGGCGAAAAGACATCCAACTCTGTTTTCAAAGACGACCAGGAGGCAAAGGATTTCGCTCACTTGTTATACAACACTTTTGGTCCTGGAAATGCGGCAGAGAGACCCTTTGGTGACGCCGTGGTGAATGGATTTGATCTCGACATGGAGGCACCTGAGTCTACCGGGCTTGTTGCACTTGCACAGGAATTGAACCGTTTGCACCAGGACGTGGAATATCCATACATTCTTACTGCCACGCCCCAGTGTCCATACCCAGATAAGGCCCTTGGAGACGTGTTGCTGAAGGCGGAAATCCACGCAGTCAACATCCAGTTCTACAACAATCCCGGATGCCAGCTCATTGACGAACAGTTCAACTTCAACTCGGCCTGGAAAAGCTACGTCGAGAATGTCGCCATGAATAAGAAAACGCTCTTGTTTATAGGGTTGCCTGGGTCGCAGATGTCCGCAGGCCAGGGATACGCCACCATCGAGCAGGTGAAAGCCAAGGTGGGTCCGGAGATCTTGGACTATGACAATTTCGGCGGGTTCATGCTTTGGGACGCCTCTTCTGCTGACGGAAACAAAAACGATAATGGCCAGTCTTTCGATGAGCAGCTTGTGGAGTTCATGCAGAGTCCTAATCAAATTCCTCTCGAGAAGTAGTCGTGAAAGAAGATGCAATCATTGTGTCTTTATACCTTTATACCCCTTTTTATTTCTCAAGAAAACTTTCGTAACTTGCAAATGGAATTTAAGAACTACGGTGAGTATTCATAGAGCTCTCACATGATATCGTAGGACATAGCCCTTCATCTCTTTAACCAATTAGAAAGGGCTACGCTGCTTTAGGTAAGTCTTGTACTCACTACATAGTACACACTGCTTGACATTTCTTTGAAGAAAGGGCTACGCTGCTTTAGGTAAGTCTTGTACTCACTACATAGTACACACTGCTTGACATTTCTTTGAAGAAAGTGCTAGACATTGGTGACAATCGATAATTCTTAGCGCATACTTACTCCCGAGGTGACTCGAGGATTTGAAATTTTTAATTAATTCGACTAAATAGCTGCCATCACACTCGCTCTTCTTGTAAGACGTAAGGATTTAGACTCATTTACACACCCGGACCTAAAAGACCACACCGCGACACGACCAACAGAACCTCTACAACAAGTATGAATACACACGATTCAGGCTGTGTCAGGAAAAGCAATCGGGAATGTTTTTGCTAGAACTAAAAATAGAGACCACATACCGAGATATGAGTCTCCACCTGCCGAAATCCCCGGCCAGTGCTAACGCGTGTCTGGAAAAGACTCGACTTTCCAATAACACCTGTATTCACTGGGAAAAGCAACGATTCAAGCTCACTGAAGGGCGCCTCGTCACTGTTAAAAACCAAACAAATAAGAATTTCGCATCTTTGCACTTTCCGAAATACCACAAATCATCAAAAATGCCAAAATTGGATGCAGGAGATCAGTCTTCGTGGCGGCCAGATGCGTCTTACCAATAAGACCGTGCTGTATTTGGCATCAATAGCGAGAACGCACGCCATTCCGAAATGAGCTGTTCAAGAGTAGACCTAAAATAGATCACCTCAAAACAAAATAAATGCAACCTCGAATTTTTTTCATGAGGTTGCATAAAAAGTCAGACTTCGCTTTTTGCAGTAGAAAGCATCGCCAGGGTCTATTGCAACGTCTATGGCTCTAGGATGCACCGCTTGAACATGCTATTAATGGGCTACTGGTAACTGGCTCAGCCTGCAAGTACAACTTCCAGGAATATATAAAGCCACATGCAATGAACATTATTATTCCTGTTACGATAAAACGACAGAAAACAATCAAAAGCAGAAGCAAGCCTAAAACTGTGCTTTGATCGATTTGCTCTTCAAGACTCCACTGTGGTATATTTATAAAACTTTCTTCCTTATCCTCCTACCATGCTCATGAAGTCGTGGATTTGCGTATTGGCGTACCTAGCCACCGGGATGGCTGCAGCGGTCGATACACCACCCAAAAATGTCACTTCCGTGGCTAAGCCACCTAAAGGTATTACCGTGTACTGGGGCCAGAATTCTGGTGGATCTCAGCAGAGATTGAGACACACGTGCGACAGAGATGCTGTGGACACGGTGGTGTTGGCATTCCTCAACGGGTTCCCCAAAATGGAGCTCAACTTCTCCAACATGTGCTGGCAAACTTTCCCTTCTGGCTTGCTCCACTGCTCGGACATTGCCGAGGATATCAAGTACTGCCAGAGAAAGGGAAAGCCCGTTCTTCTCTCCTTGGGTGGTGGTGTTGGAACATATGGCTTTAAAGATGACGACGAGGCCAAGCAGTTTGCACAGGTGATGTACGATACGTTTGGCCCTGGAGATGCAAAAGAGCGGCCTTTTGACGACGCCATTGTCAACGGGTACGACTTTGACTTTGAGACCGGGCACACGGGATACGTTGCGTTTGCAAATGAGTTGAACAGATTGCACGAGAAAGTGACGTACAACTATTACCTCACTGCCGCTCCCCAGTGTCCATACCCCGATGCTGCAGTGGGAGACGTGTTGAAAGAGGCGCAGATGAGTGCTGCATATATCCAGTTCTACAATAACTACTGCAGCCTCATTGGCACAAGTTTCAACTTCGAGACGGACTGGAAGACGTACGCGGAGACGGTGTCGCCCAACAAGGACGTGCTTTTGTACATTGGGTTACCCGGCGCCAAGAACTCTGCCGGGTCTGGGTACGCGAACATTGACCAGGTGAAGAAGGCGGTAGGGAAGGATATTTTGCAGGACAAGAATTTCGGTGGGTTCATGTTGTGGGACGCGTCTTCCCTGGAGGCCAACAAGGACGCGCAGGGCGTGTCGTTTGACCAGCAGCTCAAGAACTTTTTGAAAGAAGGCGGGTTTGATTTCGGCAAGCCGGCGAATATGACGCAGGTTGGAACAGGAAATGGTGGACAAGATGGTGGACAAAGTGGTGGACAAAGCGGTGACCAAAATGGTGGAGACAACGGGGGCCAAAGTGGAGGCCAAAGTGGAGGCCAAAGTGGGGGAGGAACAGTGCCAGGCAACTGGACAGATATCGGGACTGGCAGTGGGGCGAGCAACGATACAGGAATTATAGCCAACGTGACGACGGCGTCTAATTCTAGCAATCTCTTGTTCTAAGACTAAAGGGACCTCGCACTCGGGGCATTTGCGTATATGTCCAGGGGCTGGTCTCCGTTGCGGTTTCATGTTTTGATTTTCTGATTCTTTTGGATTGTTTACTGCCAGTTTGAGATGAGCCTCGGATTTGATTTGATTTGATTGTGTTTAAATGTTACAGCTGAGGTAATTGATTCGACTGTTGTTTGTCTTGTAAGTTCCCGTTTCCTGTGTACCCGTGTAGGCTTCTCTGCATGATCCGTATTTACTCCATCCACCATGAATCTATGCAAACCGTTGAAGCGAATACCTTGATTTGATTTTGCTCTTGAATATAGCTGTCATTTGTGTAACAATCTGCAGAACTTCCAAATAGTCTTATCTCACCACCATGCTAAGCTGGCGTTCAACAGAGAGGCCCTGCAACAACAGCCGTGCAGAAAAGTTCAAGTAGACAGGCCCAAACGCCCCACCCGTCCATTTATCTATCTTGAAATCGCCCGGTCCCGGATCTAATGGTGTTTCTAGAGGAGAGACCTGCACATGGAGCATGGGCACGTCACTCGTATCCATCTGGGCCTGGGCCTGTTTCGTCATGGGAAACGGCGAAACAAGCACCATGAACGTTTTCCTTCGATCGATTTTCGACGCCATGTTGATGTGGAATTCCCTGATTCCTGCTAACTCGCGGATAGTGCTGGCCTTGATTTTCAGCCGGTGGTTTTTACACTGCACCAACACCACCACGTCTTGCAGAAGGTCGAGCGCTGTTTTGCGGGAAGAAAAGGGCTTACAGATCAGTAGAAGAGAGGAAGAGGACGGTTTTCGGGTTAGTTTAGGTCTACTTTCAGGTAGAATGTCCACTGATGTTTCCCGTGATTCACCCGATTCTGCCTCCTCGACATACTTCGAGAGGTCCCAGCGCCCGTAGAGGTCTAGACCGTTGTCTCCGGCGCCACCCGTGCGTACAAGATTATGAAAGTTGAGGTTTTTTTCAAGCATGACTTTTGCAGTTAGTTCATAAAGCGTTCCCCTGAAAACGGCGCTGTGCATCGGCGTGCCTTTTTTGAAGCAGTAGTCGAGGTACTCCTGGCCCGACTGGACTCGCCTGAGAGTGGAATACGATCGAAGAAAGACAGCCCGTAGCATTTTGTTGGGTGTATTGTAGCCTCGATTCTAGTATTATGACCTTCAATGAGTAAAGAGCGGGTCACCGGATGGTCCTTAGAGAGTGTGTGAAATTTGATGATTTTTGGATTTTGTTAATGGTTTATTTGTGAGTTAAGAGTGAATCCCAAAAGAGATTTTCCTGTATTGTCTAAGGTCGGCCTTTCTCGTTATCTTTAATAGTACTTAAGTCAATCCGAGTCCCGACCGTCTTTTCCAGCCGCGTTGGAGTGCGTATAAGGTGTAAAAGCTATATCGGAACTTCACCAAAAAGACTTAAACAATACTCTCAAAAGATAGTAAAAACACTATTATATTAGATTGGCCGATCACTGGAAACTTCTCTATTCTTCAATCACTTCATAATCTGATCTGTTTCACCCTTCAACTTCTATTGCACCTCCAACACTTCTCACTTCACAATGAAGATGTTCTACGCTTTACTCGCCATATGCTCGTTTGTGGCTCTGCAAGAGATCTCCATCTACGCCAAAAACATAGCGACTGCTCGAGAAAACGAGCTTGGCATACTATCGTTTGACGCAAATCAAAACGTCTCCTCATTTCTAGCAAATCAAGAGCTTGTGACTGCAAAAGGCTCGTATTCGATCTGCGCACGTGACCTGAGGTTGGCTTGTTTCGGGTACCAGGAAATCAACACAAACACGCCCCAAGGCCTAGGCGGCATATTTAAATTGCTTTTTGAGAGTGATGGAAATGTCGGCTCGATTTTCTTTTCTCGAGGAGAAGATCCAGACCTATTTGATACCTTTGTTACCACTATAGAATCCGCACAGCAGCCCAATCTCAATCCGTTCCATAAACAGGCACCAGAGCTGAAACAGCATGTGAAAGTCCAAAAAGTCATGCGCACGAAACTCGTGGATAACAGCGACGGCGAGACCGTAGAGGTGCAGGAGGAGGTCGAGGAGATCGTTGAGGTTGATAACCGGTCGTGGGTGCAAAGAAACTGGATGTATATCGTGCCGCCGTTGGTGCTCTTTTTGATTTTCAGTCCCGCCGACGAGAAAAATGAGGCTGCTTGAGCCCAGGGACTGAGAGAAGGTGATAAGGGTTTAAAAAGAGAACGCTCTCATGATAAAGAAACTAGTATCTAATTGAAGGCCACGTGACTTGGTCCGGCAACATGGAGGTGTGATGAAGATACTTAAAAATGTTTTAATAGAATGATACTAATTGAAGTGAGTGATGTTAACCAATTTTGCTTGTCATGGAAGGGGCACATGTACTAGTATTGAACCAGAGTGCTGCACATGTATCGAGAAAACCCCACGATTATATAGTGAGGGAGGTCATTGTGACAATACATCAACTTTGAATCAAGAAAGAAGAAAGTCTTGCTCGCTGCCGAGGCACATTCCTAAAACACCCGAGTTGATTTTCAGGGTTGCAACAAGACGTCTAAAACAAGCCTGGGGTATTCCTGAAGGATGTCTGACTTGGCGATATGCGACTGTTCACGAAAAACTGCAGACGTCTCTGTCTACTTTACATGGAATTATAAGTTCTTCATGGAACAGGTAATCAAATGGACTGCTGATGTAAAGAGTGGAGCGTTGTGAAGGTCCGAGGGTGCGCCACGATGAAAAGCAGTGACTTGTAAGACTTGATGAACATCAAGTGATAATGCCTTCTTGCTTTACTCAAATCGAATCGAATCGATCTCTGATCAAACCTTTCTGTTGAAAGTCCCGGGCCTGATGATGTGGGGAGTCATTAGGCACGCGTTTATTTCAAAGAGAATTGTGAAGAAATCTAGAGTGAGACTCATGATTGTTATTTGGCAGATGAATATATGGCTACTTGATGTCCGTTCGTCTTTTACTACGAAAAAAAACATATTGTGCTAAAACCACCCCTACTCAACTACTCTCAAAAAACCAATAAATACGTCTGAATAGTACACTGAGTATTGAAAAACCCCACGTTTTCCCCTGCCGTAGTCTCTCTTCTCTAAATTAACCGTATGTGAAAACCACGTCAGCTAGTCACTGCCTTACCTCGCCCCAAAGCCTTTTTCAATTGTTTATCATTAAGAGCAAAAGATGCTACCCCAGCTCTCAGCTTTAGGTGTCGGGAGTATTGACCACAGCAAGATCGGGACAATTCCTCCTAATATGATTCTTTTGAGGCGAAACGTGCGAGCGGACGAGAGTTACAATAGCGTATGAGAGATACATTTGATACCTGAGTTTAATATGAACACAAATTGAGTACCCGTTCTATATTTGAAAAGTCTTCTAATACGTTTGGAATGTATGTTTGCCTATATTTAGGCTGCAGTGTGGGTATTCACCTCGGGCTACTGCTTTTTCTTGATAGATTTATTCATCAGAGGGGAGCTCTAAAGTTACCATCTTGGCCCAAAAACTATAAAGCTATACATAAAACCTCTAATCCAATTGGAGGCCACACCACACGAATCAAATTCCTTGATTCCGACCTGACCTCACCTTCGTGTGCAAATTAACTTTGTCAACAAACCAAAGGATGAATCGCTTTCTACGTTATTGTGATCCGCCTAGGCAGTAAAACTGGATTCAATACACCCGATTGATTTTTGCACCGTCTCCCAGAATTTCCCTTTGGACCGTCTTAACAAACCGATTCAGTTTTACAAGTTCTCATATAAGGGTTCGCTGGCGCTTACATCTCTCTGCGTTTCATAGTAGTCAAGAGACAATATTATGCCACAATTGGTTAGATACAACACACACAGTATTGTGTAATTGAGAACATTTTTAAAACATTTCGACTCTCTTCAAACAGACGGCAAAGGTGATATTTTGTGAGAAATGAATCTCGGGCTTTTGTCGTGCCTGGGAACATAGGATCCAAAATTGAACAGATGAATGGCCGATAAGTCACATTTCTTGACCCGATTCTATCTTTTTTTTCTTGTTAACGCATTTCCTCAAAACTTGAAGACGCAATAACTTTTCTTTTCTTTGGTAGATTCCTTGATTTGATTGATTATAGGGGAGCTCAAAAGTTTCCTTCTGAGCCCAAAAACTTCACAGCTATACATAAAACCTCTAACCCATTCCGAGGTCCCATCTTACGAATCACCTAAAATGAGTCCGACCGACCTCACAATTCTAGCACTCGCTACCTTAAAACGGAGCGACTTGTTAAAGTACTTTCGAAAAGACGGGGGAGAAAAAACGAGAAAAATCAGTAAGAAGAAAAAACTATACGCAGAATTAAAGGTAATGAAAATACCTACTCCCAAAAACAGTCCTAAGCTTCACAGAATTTCTCAACTAAACTTTCAAAACATGCCAAAACCAACACAAAACTCGAAAGTTCATCAAACAATATTTCCAGCCAAAGAAACTGGCACCCTCATCGTCACATCCCCGGTATCACCTCAAAATGGATCGACAACAAACACCAAACAAACATTAGCATGATCTTTCGTGCTGTAAGATAAATGAACAATACTCCAGTAAGTTCTTTTCTTTACCATTTCTGAGCACCTGGCTCAGATACACTTCCAACCAAAAACAAGTTCTCGGCTGATAATACTCTCATATACACAACATTGTGCTCGCAGAAATCCCGTCTATATGCCAGACGGTCCTGCATACCAAGCCATAACACCTTGTAAAAACGACTTTATATGCAGGACATGCCGGTTGCGGGGGAACTGGGGAAGATGGGAGGGACAAGCTAATGGGGAAGTATAGTTCGGGACATTTCTGAATGATCGTCGTTCTTTTCAAATAAATCCATGGGGTGTGTGTCGAGTTGCGTGGACTTTTGGATGTTGCAAATTGATGGCGGCACGTGACCCTGCGGGCGGCTAGTGCTAAGCTCAGGGGTGGTGTCGCTAGTTTGAACCCCGTACATAGTTAAAAATGAAAACAAAAGATGAGAGGAGCACATTTTAATACCTTGTAGAATCGGCGTCTGTGAGAATGGTGATGTAGTTTTTTTCTCGAAAATTATATTTTTGGTATTTTGAGAGGGATTTCTGAAACGCGCTTTGTGGTCGGAAAAGCGGTTGCGGGGGAACTGGGGAAGATGGGAGGAGCACGCTAATGGGGAAGTATAGTTCGGGACATTTCTGATTGATTTTCGTTTTCTGGAAATGAATCCCTCGGGTGTGTGTCGAGTTGTGTGGACTTTTGATGTTGCAAACTGGGGGCGGCACGTGACCCTGCGGGCGGCTAGTGCTAAGCTCAGGGGTGGTGTCGCTAGTTTGGAGCGTCAATTGAAAAATCGTTCAGGTTTCGCAACACCGTTTCAGAAAAGATCCCAAGAAAAAGGACACAAACAATTATAAATCCTATACCTCCACCTGTTCCCTTCAATTAGCGTAGGTCATTTTCCATAAACCTAATTCCTCTTGATTTACACTCCTTTGTTGTAAAAGACACCCCTCTAGGATTAAATGCAGTACCCACATCTCTCAATCCCAGCTCGAGGCCCGCGCACGTGACTACATGCAGACAGCCTATCAGCGACGGATGATTCGCATTTACTAACTGTGCACCAGGAAGTGAGCACTCAAAATAGCGAAGTTTTTGTAATACGCATTTCTTCCCCAACAGCAAAGCACCACTTTGACAGAAAACAATCCGGAATCTCGGCACGTGCAATCCTGATTTTCGGTTCCTTCTAGACATTTGCCAGTTTGTGAAGTACGGAATCTTTCAATCGTTCGCTCATCGTCAGACATAGTAGTGTATACTCCACGCTAGACATTTGAACGAGAACACATCCTAGGAATACCCCCCAGTTTCCTGGAGTTTACCCATACCAAAGCAAGGGCTTGTGAATTTGAACAGCCCTGATCGCCCTGACTTGAAAGCACAGCGTCTTCACCCACATACACCTCTTTTTTCCAAGAAGAAGGATCCACATACACCCACATACAATCACATCGCAGCATGTTGTCCAGATCGCTCAGACTCACGCAGGTGCTGGCCAGACGCCTTTTGAGCGCCACCCCCAAAGCCATGAACGAGGTGTCCGTCACCATTGACGGAACAACCGTGCAGATTGAGGCCGGCTCGTCCATCATCCAGGCCGCCGATAAGGCCGGCGTCGTCATCCCCAGATACTGCTACCACGACAAGTTGGCGATTGCCGGAAACTGCAGAATGTGTCTTGTGGACGTGGAGCGCATGCCCAAGTTGATTGCGTCGTGTGCGATGCCCGTGCAGAACGGCATGGTGGTGAACACCAACTCGGAACGAGTGCTCAAGGCCAGAGAGGGCGTCACGGAGATGTTGTTGGAAAACCACCCGTTGGACTGTCCTGTGTGTGACCAGGGTGGCGAGTGTGACTTGCAGGAGCAGAGCCAGCGGTACGGGTCCGACCGGGGCCGGTTCGCCGAGGTGGTGGGCAAGAGAGCAGTGGAGAACAAGGCCATCGGGCCCTTGGTGAAGACTTCCATGAACAGATGTATCCACTGCACCAGATGCGTGCGTTTCATGAACGACGTCGCCGGTGCGCCGGAGTTGGGCACTGCAGGCAGAGGAAACGACATGCAGATTGGCACGTACATTGAACGTAACATCAACTCGGAAATGTCCGGAAACGTCATCGACTTGTGTCCTGTGGGCGCGTTGACGTCCAAGCCATACGCGTTCAAGGCCAGGCCTTGGGAGTTGAAGAGAACAGAGACCATCGACGTGATGGACGCCATTGGATCCAGCATCAGGGTCGACGCGCGTGGCATCGAGGTCATGCGTGTGATGCCCCGCTTGAACGACGAGGTCAACGAGGAGTGGATCTCCGACAAGACGCGTTTTGCGTGCGATGGGTTGAAGACCCAGCGGTTGACGGTGCCGCTTCTCAAGAACGGCGACGAGTTCAAGATCGGCACGTGGGACGAGGCGCTTTCCGTGATCACCGCGGCGTTCAAGAAAATCAGCCCTCAGGGCAACGAGTTCAAGGCCGTGGCCGGTGCGTTGGCCGACGCCGAGTCGATGGTGGCGTTGAAGGACTTGGCCAATAGGTTGGGCTCGGAAAACACCACCACCGATGTGAAACAGGCCACCGACGCGCACGGCGTCGACATCAGGTCGAACTACCTCTTCAACTCCACGATCGACGGTGTCGAGGACGCGGACTGCATCTTGCTTGTGGGCACGAACCCCCGGCACGAGGCCGCCGTGTTGAACGCACGCATCAGAAAGGTGTGGTTGCGCCTGGACTTGGCGATCGGCCATGTGGGCCAGAAATTCGAGTCCACGTTCGACGTCGAGCCCTTGGGCACCTCTGCCAAGGACTTGCAGGCGGCGTTGGCCGGCAAGTTCGGCAAGAAGTTGGCTGCGGCGAAGAACCCCTTGATCATCGTCGGGTCCGGTGTCGCCGAGTCCGAGGACGGCAGCGCGATCTACAAGGAAGTTGCCGAGTTCGCATCTAAGCACAAACAGTTCAACTCCGACACCTGGAACGGTGTCAACGTCTTGCACAGAGAGGCGGCACGTGCCGCGGCGTTGGACCTCGGGTTCCAGACGCTCGACAAGAGCACTGCCCCCGCGAAGTTCATCTACTTGCTTGGCGCCGACGAGCTCAAGCGCGGCGACATCCCCAAGGACGCGTTTGTCGTGTACCAGGGCCACCACGGAGACGCCGGCGCCGCGATCGCCGACGTGGTGTTGCCCGGAGCTGCATACACCGAGAAGTCCGCCACGTACGTGAACACCGAGGGCAGAACGCAGGTCACGCGTGCGGCGACCAACGCGCCGGGCGCCGCCAGAGAGGACTGGAAGATCGTGCGCGTGTTGTCCGAGTACTTGGGCGAGACGTTGCCATACGACGACATCTATGGTGTCAGAGAGAGGTTGGGCGAGATCGCGCCGCACTTTGTGCGCCACGACGCCGTGGAGGCCGCGAGCGTGGAGGTCGCCAGCATCGGGCTCAAGGACATTGCCGGCAGACACCAGAAGGTGGGTGTTTCCGGCGTGGCGTTGAAGAACCCCATCGACAACTTCTACTTCACCGACGTGATCTCGCGGTCGTCGCCCACGATGGCCAAGTGCGTGGCCTCGTTTGGCGCCAAGATCGACAAGGTCAAGGACCCCAAGCCCGAGGTCAGCATTGCCTAAGGAGTGCGATGCGATGCGTTTGACTTTTGACTTTTGGCTTTTGGCTTTTGGCTTTTGGCTTTTGGCTTTTGGCCTTTGGCCTTTGGCTTTTGGGTCCATGTCCCCGTGTCTATTTCCTTGACAGAAACCTTTCTTTGCATGTGTGAATTCGGAAGCGTGTGAACATCACGGATATCGCATGCCTCCTTCTTCCCACTTTACTATCTATAATTGAGCCCTAGGCTTGTACTCTACGGTTGTCTCTTGGTGAGCGACCTCCATCCGCGCTGCTGCGAACATATATCAATCCACGAAAAAAAAAACGATTCCATTGTAGAACAGTGAAACAGGCTAACAGTAAAATAGACGAATAGTAAAATCTCAAGTGAATTGGGTTTTTTCACGGAGAATAGGAATATGGACATTTCACTCCCTCGATCATGACTTCTTATCTTTTGTCTCTTTTCTCCTTATCTTCGATAAGATCAGCGGTAACAGACATGGTAAAATTCCAAGTAAATTTGCTCTTTTGAGGGAGAAAAAGCGTATGGATATTTCACTTCATCGAACATGACCCCTCGTCTTTTGTCTCTTTTCTCCTTATCTTTTGTCACTTTTCCCCTCTTCTTCGATACGATCAGCGGTTTCCTGTGTGCACTCCCCATGATCGCCGGTGCTGCAAAAACGCAGAAATCAACGCTAAGAACCACTCTTCACTACTACAACAAAGAGGAAGGAGGAAAAATACTATAGTCTCTTCGCCTCTTAATGTACTAGCTATATCGCCATTCTCGTGGGTTTACAAAAAGAATTGCATTCACTCACTCACGTTGTAGTCAACAGGCGGAAACCATAAAACAAAGGTTGATTTTTTGTACCCGCTGGAGGTCTCTGGATTTCAGGCCTCAACACCCACGGGCCATAAGACAACGGAAAGTACAAAAACATCACCAAGATCAACAACCACTTTTTCGGTGCGGGGCGCGAAAAAAAGACCGCGGAAGAAAGACCGCGAATTTATCATGGAATATACCATGGAACATACCATGGACCGCGGCCGGCCAGACGCGTTTGCCCTGCGCTGGCGCGTGGCACGTGCGTGTGCCCGCTGCCACCGACTCAAGAGCAAGTGTGTTTATGAGGACCCCACGCACCGCACGTGCCGGCGATGTTTTGCGTTGAAGATCACGTGTTCCGTCGAGGAGGACCCGACGGCACGCACGGCGAGGAGAAGGCCGGCGATGAGGTTGCCCACGAGGACGCCTGCGCAGATTCTCGCGAAGGTCGAGCGGCTTTTGGCGGAGGCGGAGCGCGAGTGGGCGAGGATGCCGGGGCGTGGAAGTGTAGAGAGTAGAGAGGGAGGGGGGACGGGGACGGATTTGGGGATTGAGATGGAGATGGAGACGGAGAAGGAAGACGCAAGAAGACGAGAAGAAAATGTAGATTCAGATATCCTGAGAAGTGGTATAGAGAGAAGGGCCGGCAGTTGTGTGGCCTCAGATCCAGAAAGATCCATTGAGATCCAAGATTCCTCAAGTTTGGCGTCAAGTGGCGAAGAAGCACAAGACAGAATCGATGGACTATCGACCGCCGCGTCGCTACGAGCCATATCGGCTCTGGCACAACGGCTCCAGAAACAAATCGGCAGGCACTATAGGGACCGGGGCTACTCGAAGATTGGAAACGATACTGGTGACGATCACAACACCCTCGATGCAAACCGTTCACCGGTGCTGCAAAAACAGACGCTTGTTACTCGGCCTTTGAGGACTGGCACTCCACATAACTCCACGTCTCTTCTTCAGGACCCAGGATCAGCACACGACGTGCTTTTCTCCATGATCTCCGAGAACGAGGCAAAAGCCCGCTACGCCTATTTCAACGAACGCATGGCCCCGTTCTTTCCTGTGGTCACCATTCCCGGCCATCTCCGAGACTTTCGCCTGGCCATGGAAGCGAGCCCCTTGCTTGTGCTTGCGTGTATCTACGTCACCACGATAAGCGACCACAACCTTTCAGAAAGGCACAATAACACCCACTTCAGCGCCCGGTTGATCGAGTACGTGGACCGCGCGTTGGCACACGCCATCTTCGTGGAGGCGGCCGACCTCTCGTATCACATGGTGTTTGCGTGTATGGTTCTCTCGCTCTGGGGGATCCCGCCACTCCGCATGCATCAATATAAGTGTCAGGTCGACTTGCTCACGGCATACAACGTGTCCGTGTGTATAGATGCGGGGAACGTGCCGGTGAGTAAAGCCAAGAAGGATATGGCCGACGATTCAGTGGAGCGAAACAACTTGCGGGCGTTTTTGGCAGTGTACTGTCTGTGTGGCTCGCTTCACTTCTCGTTGCCCCGTTTCGACTTTGCAGCGTGGTCCCCACGCCACTGTTTGGCCACGCAAATTCTCTCAAAACACATATCAGGCATCGTCCCGCCTCAAGGGGACAAGTTCTTGTGCTTTTACTCGAGAGTCATTCGGGCGGGCAAACAACTCTCCGACTTTTTGACCGAGAGTGGAGTCTCGATGAACCTCGTGGCAGCCGAGGATGAACGCGGGAATCGAGCCAGCCCAGGAAATACGATACCTGAGTCTCGCTCCTTGCAGTTCCAGAAGGTTGTAGCAGACTTGTCCCTCTACGAGACCAACTTGTCGAAAACTATAGATGAAAGTGGACTTTTGAGCGACAGCAATCTCTGTCCATTGGCTCCAGGTGAGAAATTCACCTTACTCCTCACGTACTATCATCTCCAAATGATGATTCACGATAACTTGGTGAGTTGGTGCATCTTCCATTTGACCTCGGACTCTCGGGAGTCGAAGCACGAGAATGTGTTTACCAATCTGGATAAGAAGTTGATCATGGAACACATGGTCAAATTCGGCGAGGTGTGCAAGCGTATCCTTGAGTGTTTCATCGAGCTCAATACTTGCGGCGTGACAAACTGTCCCACTTTCTTTTACTATCGAGCGCTTACGGCACTCATCTCGTTGATCCGGCTTCTGATCTTGGTCAAGTCGGATATTCTGCAGCTGCACTTCCCTCAGATTCACAGCGTGAGATTCAAACTATCCTTCCTCTATGATGAAGTGCAGAGGATGGTCGATTCGTCTAAAGTGGGCTTTGATCTGCAAGTGTGCGAGAGATTTTCAGAGCTTCTAGAAAGAATCGGCCGCTGGGTCCCCGTGGTCACTGACGAGAGATATGTACCCAAAAACCAGCACGGAGACATTGACTTCCTCAAACTCACCGATATAAGCAAAGGGCAGGAGGTCGAAAAGTTTACTGCTCAAAGATTCCTGGAAATGGACGGAAATATGCTGACTCATGTGGCGATTTCGGCGATCAGTAACCACGACAGCGGGGATGTGACTGTTCTCGAACAGGACCCAACAAAAGAAGATTCCCTGAAAACAATTAGTTTTTCTGTGCAAGAGATGTTCAAGGGGGTTGACGAGGATATCATACGGTACTTGAATCCGTTTGACACACTAGACACAAGCTTTTTGTTTACGTTGGATTGAGAAACAGACAGAAAAAAGATACAGACACAAAGAGGGTGCAATACCGCGGTTTGAGACGCTCAAATTAAGATTTTATTTTTTACCCAATGAAACAAATATAAGTTCCCTCGACACCCTATCTACATAAATCGCGACCTCAAAAACGGAAGTCATTTGTGGTATCCGAAATCGGTCTCGTGGTTCTGGCCTTCTTAGGAGCGTTCTGTTCCTCGTCTTCGATCTCATACCGGTGCTTTCCAGAGCCCCTTGATTCATCAACAGGCTTCTCTTTGAGAACTTTGTAAAGAGTTCCCAGACTGGCTGTGGGTTTTTGAGCAGTACTGGATATCTTCGAGTACTCCGCGATTTCAACTCTAGCAGGCTTGTTCTCGTCAGCAGAACCGGAAGAACCCACATCTCTCTTTCCAGCCGATTTCAAAATCGATTCCGTGAGTTCAACTGCATCGTCATTCTCACCATCCACGCCTTCTTCCTCTTCCTCTTCCTCCTCAGATTCCAGTTCCTCCAGCTCATCCTCAGACTCCTCACCCTCTTCTAGGGCACCCCAGGTGGTCGACACAGAGTCTAGTTCTTGTGCTTTCCCCCCATATTGGACCTTGTATCCCAGATTGGTGTACTCGATGTCGAGCCCCGGGATAAGCAAGTTCAGGTACGACGGAGGCTTGCCCAACTCGCGCATGACGGTGATCCACGGCGGAGCAGTTGTTTCGTTTTCGGGCATCCCCACCGCCGCCCGGAGCAGCTTGGATATCTTACCCGGACGCATCTTGGCTACATCGTGGTTCTGCTGGTCGGCCTTTTCCCTGCCCTCGCTGTAGACTTCTCCATATGCTAGCATGCGTGGTTTAGTCTGGAATTTGAAAAAGGCATCGTGGAGTTTTTGGTAGTCGATGTCGAGACGACCCATCTTGGGCTGCACACGGTCTCGTTGCAGCTTCTTCAACGTCTCTGGATCGTGGTTCCGCATCTCGGAAATGCCGGTGTTTTCGATGAATTTCGGAAGCTCAAACGGCTGTCTTTCCACGCCACGTTTGGAGGATAGGTACTCTTTCTTCTGCTGCCAGTGCAGCGGCACAGGCACGTGATTCAAGGCCGTTTTCATGTGGATTGCCATGTACGGATCGGGCGCATCGGCATCGTACCATTCGACGGCCTGTGGTTTCGCCGCTGAGGCTTTTAAAACAGAGATGGGGATCTTATCTCGGAGCCGTTTCTGGCGCTTGGAGATGGGCTTGCCAGTTCTCTCGTCATCTGAGCTTTCATCTGAAAAGCTTTCCTCAGAATAAGAGTCCTCCGTGTCAGAATAAAGCACGACCTGCCTCTGGGGTTCCTTTTTCGGCTCGAACTTGTGGAAAATGCCGGTGTACTGTGCAAAAAGAGAGTCCAGAGTTTCTGTGGGCATGGGTTCTGGCGCCTGGGGAGTCTTAGTGTCCGAAAGTTTCGAGAAAATGCCCATGACCTGGGCCTTACTATTCTCTGCTGACTCCGCATCGCTCTCAGAGTTGATCTCCTTATGTTCATCTTGTGTTGAGGGGTCAGCTTTCTGTACCTCGTTTTTTGATTCTGTATGATTTTCGTCCTTTGATTGATCAGGATTGGGGTTTTCAAGAACCTTGGTTTCAATCGATGGTTCCTCAGTTGCTTCTTCAACTGCGGCATTTGGTGAAGCAGAATCTACTTCCAGCTTTTCGGGCTCTTCAGAGTGAGATGCGACGTTCTCATCATTCTTCTTTTTCAGTTCCTGTTGGTTTTCCCCCAGTGACACATCAGGCTTGTTAGGTCCAATTTCATCAAGAACCAGGCTTGGATCTCGCGGTAGTGCTTTCGAGTCCTGCTCCTTAGTTCCGCTGGGCGTCTCTTTCGAATTGAGGGACTTATGGACATCTTTTGTATCTTCTCCCTCATGATTATGCCCACTTTGAGCGCTTGTCTCTTCTCCATTAACGGTGGTCTTATGAGATGACTTTTGCGTGTTTGGAGATGCGACTGAACTTTGGGAAACTAAGGGTTTTTCCCCCCCTACCCCGGACACTTTTTCCTCGGAGCCAGCGACCTTTCGTAGTTTCTGCCTCTCTCTTCTGATCTGGTTCTTCGATCGCTTTTGGCCCATGATATTTGTGGAAGTTGTTGATGTCTAGTATGAGTGTAGCGAAGAGGCCCGTATCAGTATGCGCGCATAGATATAAAGCAAAGGCCGGGATAAGGGAAAGAGGAAATCAGTGTAATGAGCATTACAAGAGCATTAATGTCTCTACGGCTTTAATGATCAGATTGAGTTCGTTTACAAGTTGTATTAAGCTTTAATCAACAACTATCTACCAAATGAAGTACCTTCCTGTGATTTTTCAGCCCTCCCCGTGCTGAGTATCTTTATAGGTTAATGAGATGCGAATGTATCATCTAAGTGCCCCAAAAAGCCGTTAATCTTCTTTGAAAAGTGTGAAATATGTTCAAAAGCTTGTTTCATTTTTGTTTTGTTCTTGATAGATGCATTGTTAAGGTCGATTATATTGGAAACATTTTCCAAAGCGTCATAGCACGCATAAAAAAGTGCGGAACTGTTTAAATCACTCTTCTATTAGCTCATATTCTTGGATACCTCTTGCTGAGATTCATGGGAATTTGGGAAGCGTGGTTCACAAATCGGAATCGAAGAGCGCAATATTGCTATCTTGTGTTTTCCCACACTCAGCGATACTTGAGTAGATATCTCACACAGATTTCAGCCTTCATTTCTCGTCAACTCTTGCAAGGCCCTCCTTCGTTCTGTCAAATCTAATATACGCCCAAGAGTGAAAATAATTGTTTAAATCACGCGCATCCAAGACTCGATCATAAGATACACCCGAATTGGCCCGTCTTCATCTCCAGACCTGTGAAACAGCCCACGCATCCTACTCGTTGACCTTGCCGATGAGCTCGTCGATCTGCTCGGACATTTTTGCAAGTCGCGAGGCCAAAGAGTTCTCGTCCAAATCCACGGACGCGGAAAGTTCGTTGATCTTTGCCTCGAGCGACTGGGCCACCTGGAGAGCGGTCTGTTTTTTTGGCTCTTCGGGTTTTCCAGACCCTGCAGCGGCCTCTGAGATCGGGCCGTCCGTCATGCTGGGTGTCTTGAGCGCATCGACCTGAACCTCCGTCATTGTGTGTGGTTTTCAGTGAAATTTAGTGGTTTTCAGTGGACTTTGGTGAGAATTGTGGGGGAGTTATAAGTGTAATTATTTTCCGTCACCTGCGTTCTAGAACCTCGGGAGCGCGGTGATTTATAGAGTCTGGGCCAATTTTCAAAGAGCATGGCGATAATTCCAGTAAAAGTGTAGTTTTATTTTTTGGTAGATGACGTGGCTTTGACATACGGCTTATTTATTTATCGAAAAAAAAAAAAAACAGAAGAGAAGAGAATATGGCTTGTGAAAGTTGGAGTCTCTAGAAACACTGTGCATTATCCAGACGCAGTTCTTGTCAAAGTTATCTGAAATGTGCGTGTGGTGATATCCCACCTGACAGTTATGAGTCTTTCAGGAGAAGTTGAGTAAGGAGTGTTTCTCCTGTTGTACGATGTGATTCATTAAAGAATTCTGATTTTTATTTGATAGACACATTTATTAAAGGAAAACTTACAGCTCGAAACCTCGAATAAACCAGAAGCTCGGAAGGTGAAAACCAACCTAACAAAGAAAGATCTGTACTTGAGTGTGTCTTATAAAAGCTGGATTCCCCGAACATGGCTTCGTGGTCTTTGAAGATCTTGTTCAATGCCTAGTTTAATATCTATCAAAAAAAATGGCCTATGCTAGACGTCTAAAAAGAAAAAGAGGTGTTACAGATGATATCTTGTGGCTCGTGAGATGTGACCTCGAAATGAGCAAGAGGTTTTATGTATAACTGTACAGTTTCGGGGCTTAGAAGGTAATCATGAATGTACCAAAACCAACTATCAAAAGAGAACTATCAAAAATAGAAGATTTTTTCAAAAAAAAAAAGACATTCATCCAAAAAAAGAGTATGGAGATCTATAACCGTCAACTTAGCTCCGCACCTCTTTGGGCCATGGGCCATGGGCCTAGACTGCGCACCGCTTATCGTGGCATGAGGTGTCGATTCATCAAACACATACTGTAGTCAGGTGAACGGCCACAAAGTTCAAGCCACGCAGAAATAGCACTTCTCCCCGTTTTTTTCAAATTCAAGAAGCATAGATCCCGCCTCTCATCCTCGGCCACAATACGATCCGCTTGTAGATCCCCCACCCACCTTCTCATCTAGACCATGAGGGCCGCACTATTCACATTGGGCCTCACGGTTTCGGTGTCTTTTGCAGCGGGCGACATCGGCACGTCCACGCCGTTCAACGTCAAGATATTCGACTCGCACCTCCCGCAAAGCCTAGCAGACTCGCTTTTGGGCGCTGAGAACGGGGGAAACGCCCTGGAAAAGTCGTACGAGCGGCTCTATATAGGCACGTCGAACTCTACCAATAAGGCCGGTTCTACCGACACGTATCTCTGTGAGATCCACCCCGATGCCGAGATCCAGAAACGCGAACTGGCGGAGTTCGCCAATCTCAGAAACGCCGAGTCCCCGGCATCAGTTCTCCACAAGGCCATGGAGATCATCCATGCCACATTTCCTCCTAACTTCTGTCTCTGGGCCTACGAACTACGCGCCAGCTACTGGACGTACGTGCTCTGCAGCGCGGACAAAATCATCCAGTACCACGAGGGCGCAGACCCGAAAGACCGCGCCTCAAAACACGTCCCGGACCTGCCGGACTCCGTGTTTGTGTTGGGCAGATTCACCAAGGCATCGATGAAGGAGGTCCTGTTTGTAAACCAGGCGTCCACTAAAGACTATGCTGCATACACGCGGGCTGCCGGGCGGGCGGCGACGCTCGTGGACGAGAAATCTGCCCCCTATTCCCACCGTCTGGCACAGAAGGCCGTGCTGCAGATCGTGACCGACGGCTCGATGTGTGACATGACACTCCAGCCCCGCACGGTCGAGGTGGTCTACCGGTGCGACGCGCACGGCGGCAAGCAGCCGGCGATCACGGAGGTGGCGGAAATCAAGACCTGCCACTACAAGATGCACGTGCACGTGCCCGCGTTGTGCACGTACGCGCCGTTCATGCCGCACAAGGCCACCGCCGACGCCGAGCTCGAGCTCGAGTGCCAGCGCGTGCAGGGTCTGCTGGATGTAGTCGATGTAGTGGATGTAGAAAACGACAAGGACAAGGACATGGAAAAGGGCAAGGACAAGGGTAAAGACAAGGGCAAGGGCAAAGGCTCGAAGTTCCGCTCGTTTGGCGAGTACACGCAGAACTCCGAGCTCCGGGACCACGAGCAGTTCCCTGTGCGGGGCGATAACCGGATCGACGTTGCCGACCACGTCCTCGGCTCGCTCGGCCGGGGTTTCTACCTCCTGAAAAGCAAGCACGACTACTACACGGCCAGCACGTACTTCAACAAGCGCAACGTGGTGTTGTTCAGCGGGTCGTACGCGTCCTTGGCCGACTTGAACGTGCAGTTTGCCAAGGTCATGTTCAAAAACGTGGGGAAGTTGCTTTTGGTCCCGGGGCCGGCAGGGTACACTCCGGAGCGGCTCCTGTGGAAACACCTGTTTGCATTGTGGTATGAGATTTACAACTACAAGGGCGAGTTCGTGGCGCTCACGCGGCTCGAGCACGACGCGTCGGAAAAAGTGCATACGCTCAAGTCGCAGCTCCTCGACCCGGTCACGCTTCTCAATGTGGAGGGCGACTTGCCGCAAATGGTGAGGTTCGAGCGGCCCGACTTCGAGGCGCCTCATAGCCAGTGGAACTTCGAGGCGTTCTCGGCAGAAGGGAAGCCGTTGCTGCGGCAACGAGACATGCACGGTAGTGGAAAAGAAATGTTCTCAGGTGATCTCGAGCAGAGAATGACGCAGAGAATGACGCAAAAGGGGAAACCCACCGACGCGCGGAGGCGGATCATGGCGTACAACCGTGGAACCTTGCTGGACCTGCGTGTGGATATGCAACTCGTGGACCAAGCCACCGAGAAAGTACTAGAGGGCCACTACGACAACAAGGGGGCGTATGTGTTTGAGATTGACGCCGGAAACGGGTACAAGGAGACGTTTTCCGTGAAACCGATGGACCCCGACCAGGACCTCGTGGGTTTCTCCGTGACACTACTGCCGGAGTTTTTGAAGGCGGTCAAGGAGTATCATAATCGGGCCGCGCGGGCCAAGGATCCAGGATCCAGTTCCGGGTACGAGATCGCGGTTGAGGAAGGCAAAGGCGCCGCAAAAGCCGACTCCCAGTTCCTTCAATTCCTGTTGGAAGAGGGATTTGGAATCGAGCAGCTTCTGCAGATCCTCCAGGAGATGGAGGACTTTATGGGTCCTACGAAAGATACCGAGAATGCAAACGGAAATGAGAAGGAGAAGGCAGAGAAGGAGAAGGAGAATAAGAATGCAGAGAAGGAGAATGAAAACAAAAACCGGCCTACCGGTGACTCGGCACTAGACCCTACTACCGCAGAAGAGCCCGGTCACCTGATTGATCAGCCTAAAGATGAGCTTTAAACTCAAGCATGCTCTTGGATCATAAACATGAGCTTTGAACATAATGATCGACTTTGAACCTAACAATGGACTTTGAAATGCACTTTACGAGCTCCTACCGCGCAAGTCCGATAAGGCTTGCTGCAGGAGATCAATCGATTATCGCAGTGATAATTCGAGACATTACACGTGGTTGTGTGAACCGAAAGTCAGCAAAAAGGAAGCAAAAATCCGGCATAGAAAAACGGCGTGATGGAAAAGGGAAGGTGAATTTATGAATCATCGGTCGAAACGTCCCTTCTCGTTTTTTTCTCATGTGTCTACTACCTTCTGGCCTGAAAATGGCATGCTCAGATGTACGCAGGGCGGGCCCCGTATCTGCGCACCGCTGCGCACATCTGGGCCCGGCCAAAAAACCACGAGAAAAAGCTAATGGCAATAGACCGAGCACGCATCTCCAGATCCAGATCCACTAGAAACTGTCGGTCTCCACAATCCCACCACATCTCACCTGATCAGCACAAGCCCAGCCCAGGCATATTGATCTCATCGTTTGAGCCAAGACAAGCCAATAAAAACCAACAAAAACCAACAAAAACTTCAAAATACAGGTCTCTGCACACCCAACTTATAAAGATAATGGTGCTTTTGGCGAGATCTGGGCCTAAGTTGGCCCCTGTGTGTAAAGTTGCCCACCGGGTGAACTCACACCGCAACATCTCCTTCTTGAAGAAGTTGCTTCTGTTGGACGGCAGGGAGAGCGAGGACGCCGAGCGCAAGATGTACTCGTGGGACGAGTCGCCGTTCGAGGATATTCGTACGCGAGCCGCGTTCATCCGGGCGAGGGCAAAGTGTCCTGTGACTAACAAACCGGTCAATTTCGTGTGCCCCCACTCGGGGATCCCCACGCATCACGACCAGGCCGCGTGGGAGAACGACGAGGAGTACCACGCCAAGAAGAAGTACGAGTTGTTGAAGAAGGTGAATCTCTACGAGCACGACTTGCGCTCCGGCCGGAAGTTCAACGAGTTCGTGTTCCCCGGGCCGGTGGAGCGCGACGTGATGACGTCGTTGGCGTCGTGGGACGCGTTTTTCTACACGCGAGACTTCAACCCGATGAACACCGAGTTCAACTTGGCCGCCGCCACCAAGGTGTTGACGTACCCCACGACGATTGCGTCGTTGATGCACAGATTCACGCCCTACGCGTTGGAGCCCAAGGGCCCGCTCACCTTGGAGGGCTTGCGGTCGATGTCGGCGTTGAGATATTCGCTATACTCGCCGCAGAAGAGCAAGGACGCCGACGCCATGTTCAAGGACCGGGCGATGCGGATTTTCATCGTGGGCGCCCGCATGGAGGCCATGCTCCCGGGATACGTGTGGAAGCAGTTTGGCTACCTTTTCCCGGACACGAAGTTCGAGATCCACTTGGTCGGCCCGCACTCGCATTTCGACGGCGAGTTGAAGCAGTTCACCGCCACCGACAAGCCCCACGGCAGGCCGCTCGTCACACAGTACGACGAGCAGATCACCATCCACCACCACACGAAGTTCTTCCACGAGGTGTACAACACGGGCGATCTCTTCCCGTTCGACCCCTACTTGGACGTGTTCTTCATCTTCCATCCTGGTTTCAGAACCGCCGACGAGATCCACTGGGACAAGTCCTTGAAGGGCTTGCTTGAGTCCAAATGTGCAGTGTTTGTCACCGGATACCACGAGAAGGACTTGAAGCGCGAGTTGAACTGGCTCGAGGAACACCCCTTGTACGAAGAGACAGACATCTTGATGCACCCGGGCACCAACATCTTTGGCTCCACCAAGTTGGACTTGGTCGACTCGAACCCCACGGAAACGTTCCAGGCAAACAGCGAGGTCTTTGCGTTCAGAGGCAAGAGATACCATGCGATCAAGACTTAGGGGACGCACTTGTATATATGACGACGATGAATGTAATTCGGGAAGTATCGGCCAGTGTGTTGTATGATCAGCGTGTTCCTGCAAATGGGTTCGTACTGTAGTGTTTTCATGAAGAAAAGTCGGGTTTCTTTCAACTGCAAACATCAATATGATGTAATTGCGATTGAGGGTCACCTTATATTTAAGACTGTGCCCAGAAGAGCCTTTTGGAAGTTGACTAAAGATCGCACACGAAGTCGAGCAACTTGCTAGAATTTTTGTTAAAAAGTGAACTTTTGAACTGAAGATATTGAACTTTCTACAATTTTGTCTTCTTCATCGGAGGCGGCTCCTTCGATAAACTCATATCATCACTTACTCAGGAGCCATGTTGCGAAACTAGGGGCCGACATGATCGCAACCAAGTGCCTTCGTTTAGAAGTGGATCAAATAATAACCTCTCAAATATAAGTCTTTCTAAAGAGTATATACACGTCTCTTGCATCACACTTTCTTTTCCATCCAATCCTCTCGCCCAGAAACTGTACAGGTATACATAAAACCTCTAACCCATTTCGAAGTCATCTCTAACGAATCACCATCCATGATTGGAACCTGGCCGCAACTAGTTTGTCCTTTTTTTTACTATTTTTTTATTTAATAATAACACTTGAAGTATAATAGAGAGAACAAGTAAGAAAAACAGTGGAACATACACAAAATCCATCCCGAGAGCCATTCGCAAAAGTATATTGAACAATCAATTCTCACCCAACACCAACATCTAACATTTTGAACGCGTCAGAAATGAAGAAACACAAACTCAACTTTACTCCCCCATAAATTCTATTCATCAAAAAAATGGAATAACTTACACTTCTAATATCAGAATCAGCATTTTCCATTGATTATATAGATGAAAGTAGTAAAAAGGGGCATTTCTTGTGCCGTATCGCATGGAAGTCGTCAGAATTTGCAGTCCTACTTTTCGAGCACCCAGAAATCAGGCGAGATTCTCAAGGGTCTGTATCCGGCAAGTTGAAACGGTGTAGCCTCAGATGTATTCTAAATACCCACACATTTTAGTGTTGAATCATTTCCAAACAAGTAAAAAAAAAAGTTCACACACTTTGAAAGTATCTCTTTTCAACAAAACAATTTCAAAAGGCCTCAAGAATCAGAACCTGCTTTTTTTCAAACCCTTATAAAAGACACCAACGACATTTCCACCCCACTCCTATATGCACACCGCCACCTCAACCCCAGACACGTTCTACCCTATAAACCCACGTCTCCATCATTCCACCGAACCTACAAAACAAAAAAAATAACGTGATCTCAAATACACTCCATATCAATATGGACTCGCCGTTCTCCTTATCCCTTCCCGTAGAGCACGTGAGTTTGGGCAGACTTCCCAAGCCGGACTGGGACCGGAAATGCATTCAAGTCACACTACGTCACAAGATCTCACAAATGCGTCACCTGATCTGGATGTTCAGCCCCGACCACGAGCTCAAACCCATGTTTGTGCTGTTCCGGTTCAAGGGGAAACGCCTTGACGAGAGCATGACTCTCTCCCAGCTTTTTTCCGTGGAAAACCCGGCAGATATTGAGGAGGACCATGGGCTTACACTCTACATCGACTACTCGATGTTCCGGTCGCCGTCTATTCCGAACCGTGTTCCGGAACCGGACTTCTTTGAGGTGGACGTCACAATCGAGCCTTTCTCCAGCGAAAACGAGGTGGAGCAGTATCCTGCACGGGCCTCTTTGCTTTCCACTGTGCTGGAAATCAAGAAGCTAGCAACCCAAGAATCCGGCTTTGAGCCGAGAAAAGTCGAACTCACATACGGGGGCCAGCCGCTTGCGGAAGACGCGAGTTTCCGCGAGGTCCTCAAGCTCGATGTGCCCCCCTTAAAGAAGGTGCAGTTATCGTTAGAGCTTTTGCCTGTAAGATGCCCAGTTCTCGTGCTAGCGAAACCGGGGGTGGACGGCCCCTCGCCATTCATGCTTCTCGTCGACAAGGACGTGTTGGTGCACGAGTTCAAGGCGGTTGTCGCGCGGCAGACCGACATCAGTGCAAACAGCCTCGAACTTTACATCAGGCAGCACTGCTTTTCTAAGGCCCTGAGCCAAAACACGCTGACCCGGCTTCTGGAAATCATTCTGTTGAAAGAGGAGCCCGACGTGGTCCCGGAGATCTTGTATGCTTTAACGGGCGATGTAGAAGTACAAGAGGTTGACGAAGAGAGTGGCCAGAAACAGGATAACGAGCCAGTTGATTCAGAGCCTACTATTTCAGAGCCTACTATTTCAGAGCCTACTATTTCAGAGCCTATTATCCCAGAGGCAGCTGTTTCAGAACCAGCTGTTTCAGAACCAGTTGTATCAGAGCCAGTTGTCCAAGATATTCACGCAAATTCTTCGGATACTGCTGGCCTGGGCGAGCCGAATGTTCCAGATAAATACATTCAGGAAGACGAAGAAAAAGAGGAAGAAGAAGAGGCCATCGCACAAATAGATGGAAGACCGGCCCCTCCCTCCAAAACCTATATGGATACCCCTTTCACCCTATCCCTTCCGGTCGAGCACAACAGCTTGGGCAATCTCGATAAGCCTGAATGGGACCACAAATCCGTGCGTGTGACTCTACGCAACAAATTCTTCCAAGTCCGGCACCTGCTCTGGATGTTCAGTCCAAACCACGAGCTCAAACCAATGTTTTTTCTGTTCAGACTCAAGGGAGAGCGGATCCCAGATAGTTCCACACTCAGTGAGCTTCTCTCCGTGGAGAATCCTGTGGATATTGAGGAAGACCACGGCCTCACTTTACTCATCGATTATACGATGTTTAAGTCGCCTTCCATCCCAAACCGTGTTCCGGAACCCGACTTTTTTGAGGTAGACGTCACGATCGAGCCGTTCTCCGATGAAAATGAGGTGGAAACGTACCCTGCACGCGGGTCGCTTCTCTCTCCTGTTCTGGAAATCAAAAAGCTCGCCGCCCAGGAATCCGGTTTTGACCCCAAAAAAGTCGAGCTTAGTTTCATGGGAACATCTCTTGCGGATGACACCCTTCTACGCGAGGTTTTACACCTCGACGTGCCTCCATTAAACACGGTGCAGTTCAGTTTGGATCTATTGCCTGTAAGATGCCCCGTCTTGGTGAAAGCGAAACTGCAATCAGAAAATGAGAATGCATTTTCGTTCACATGCCTCGTGGACAAGGACGTGTTGGTGCATGAGTTCAAGGCAGTGGTTGCTCGCCAAACAGAAACCAGTGCAAACAGCCTCGAACTTTACATCAGGCAGCACTGCTTTTCTAAGGCCCTGAACCAGAACACGC
Organism: Metschnikowia baotianmanensis; assembly: GCA_030565705.1. Taxonomy (NCBI): domain Eukaryota; kingdom Fungi; phylum Ascomycota; class Pichiomycetes; order Serinales; family Metschnikowiaceae; genus Metschnikowia; species Metschnikowia baotianmanensis. Next base: position 55,311 of record JAJMCI010000050.1, read on the forward strand.
TGACCCGGCTTCTGGAAGTTATTCTGTTGAAAGAGGAGCCGGCAACCGTCCCGGAGATTTTGTATGCAGTAACAGCGGACTTGGACCTGATAGAGATGGAGACAGAAGAGAAGGAATGTGAGAAAAAAAGCTCGCAATCTGGAGTTGATCTGCAGAAAGTCAAGTCGACGCAAATCGAGCCGGGTGTATTTCAAACAAGGTTGGCCGGTCCAGGATCCAATGGGTCAGAACATAGCACCGAGATCGAGACGAATGTGCTGCAACCTAGGTGGAATGAGTCAGAAAGAAACGTTCCCTCTGCTCAAAATGCAGAAAGCTCAGATATACCGAAAATCGAGCAAACCTCTTCAAGCACAAACTCACAAAACAGAGTCAGTGCCATTGCAAACGCAACTCTCAACCTGGCTCCCAATTCCAACACAAGAATCGCCAATGCACCCGCAAATGCATATGCAAATGCACCTGCACTTTCCCCATTTGTCGAGTCCGAATCGCATGAACTGGGAAGTGCATCACAATTCCCCCAGCGCCGGATTCCAAAGTCCTCTTCGGAGATCTACGAGCTCAAGATCAACGGGAAAACTGCTGAATTGACCACTGCCGAATGCATTTTCATTCCCCAGGGCCACATTATGCTCAGCACGCAAGGCATGGCCAAACTCGCGCAACTCGGCGTCGATTTCGGAAACGACGCGTCCCATTTCTTGACTGAATCTGCTCAAGTGAACGAGACACTTCCTTCTGCCGAAACAAGAAATGTTATAAGCGAGAGACCAGCACCAACACCCACGATTCCCTTGCCTTCTATATCTACATCTGCTAATGAGCTACGTGGCCCTGCTTCTTCTTTGTCTCCTCCTGCTTTCCAATCTGCTCCTACTTTACAATCTGCTCCTACTTTACAATCTGCTCCTACTTCACAATCTGCTCCTACTTTTCAATCTGTTCCTGTTGACTCAAGTATGAGGACCCCCAATCTCGAAGACCTGTCTGATATTCAAACTGGAGCTTTGAGCGGCCCTGAAGAAAGTCAACAGATTCCGGAGAATCAAGAAGATCGACCCGATCGGGCAGTTGAAGAGGATCGGGTAGTTGAAGAGGATCGGGTAGTTGAAGAGGATCGGGTAGTTGACGAGGAACCCGTTAGTATTCATCACACAGTCCCAATTCAGGAACCAGAAGCACCGTTGGACCAACCATTGGAGCCAGAAACCGCACGGGCTCCTGTTCGAAACGAGCCTGCGCGTGTCCCTGAACAAGCGAATAATAACGTCTTGGGTGTGCTTTTCAACCTCGTCAACGTCAACCGGGCAGCACTCTTGCAGCTGATTTTCCAGATCGGAATCACGCTCTTTTTCAGCGGAGGCTATTTGCTCTACACGGCCTTCACCCCCGCCATTCTTGCCATTCTAGGCTTCTTCTGCGTGTCGATCGCGTTGTTCATCTTTGGATTTGAAATCAGCGTTTGGATCGATAACCGCCTCTTAGCGAGCGCCAACCAGAATCAGCTCGACTACAGGATCTTGAGAAACGTGTCGCTTCTATTTAGAGCCGCAACGAGCTTCAACGTGGCGATCTCGGGGGCTGTAGGGACGCAGTGTGTAAGATTTGCGGCAAAACTCCATCAAACCAGACTCGAAAGACTAGAGGACGAGCTTTTCGCAAACAGTTTCGGGGGCAGGGCCAAGGCGTTTATCTACCAGCTTCTCCAGGCGTCTTTCATAGGAGTGGCGACGGTGTTCCCGTTCCTCGAGCTCGACTTGCGCAAGTATTTCGAGAACTTGCGGCGCCTTGAAAAACAAGAGCTCAAGAAACGCACGCTGAAATATCTACATGCCTTTCAAGCCTTGGAAAATAGCGAGGAGTTGGTGGCCTTAATCCAGGCGCAACTCAGAGTGCCCATCGAGAATCTTGTGGACACAGATGCCCCGGCCGGCCGGAGTTTCTTAACCGCTACTGGACAAGAGGGCGACGAGCCAAATATGGAGGAGGCCGAGGCACAGGAAAACGAGGATTTGCTACGCTGCTATTTACTGTTGAGGTGGCTCAGTCGAAACCTTGGAGCCCGGGAACTTCCGCAGGTTTTGCGTCGGGGATGAGGAAGGAGACAGTTTGAGCTTAAACAAGGGGCGACGTTGAAAAAGGGATAGGGGTAATGGAAAGGATCAGAAACCATCGATCTCTTTTCCATGGATGCAAAGAGTGTTCTTTCATAAGTTGTGTGCTGTATAATTCTAATTAAAGATTCCGCTGGTCTCCGAATGGCGTGGACGCGCATACGCTGGTCTGTGGCGGATCGGGAAGCTAGCATCATAGAAGATTGATCTCATAACAGGATTCTGAAAATACTAGAAAACTCAGTGATCCCGTATCAGAGGATATCTGCATGTGTCTCGTGATCTGAATGCAAGACGATTTATCGTAAGGTCTTGCAATCGGAATGTAGCCATGTCCTATTGTTTCAGAAATCTCGCGCATCCAGGTCGTGGCAACGCTCGTGATTTCACAATAAACAATAAGCAAACGCCAAATAAACTTTGCATAGAAAACAATAACAATGCGAGGCCCCTGTTCGCGCGTCGCCAAACCAAACACCCCAGGGCCGCATGAGCAGAAACTTTGATCGTATCATAAAGTTCGGCAACGTATTGATTTAGTTATAGATGTTTGATTTTACAATATGGTGTTTTCCAAGTTTAAGAGCAAAGATCTCAAAAGAAACTCAAAGTATCCCGTGTTTTTGGTTGCTCTGGCACTGGTGGGTGGAAAGAGATGGCCAATGGGAGAAGGCACATTTCTTTTTACAGATTTTCCGGATCGCGCAGCACGGCTCGCACCTCCACCTTGCAGCAGCACGGCTTTGAGAATCTCATGGAAACTGTGGGAATGCAAGCATGATAAGAAAAACGTACGGTCTTATCTGGGAGCAAAAGGGGGTCTCAATTATTTTTATTGAAAAAAGAAGGGATTATGGTAAAAGTATGATAAAGTATGATAATGTATGATACAATATATCCAGTAGGCTTGACTTCTCCAAAGATAAGAGATTGGCAGCGAAAGTACATTGCTGTGGATGACCGATTACATCATTCAAAAGGTGAAATAGCAATGGGCCCAGTCATTTTTGGCTTGCTCGAAAATGACCGATTCGCCTGATCCGCCTGATCCGCGCACAGATTGCAATTCAATATTCCAGATCGTACCATCGGCCCATGCTACTTGACCCGGAAACCAATCGCACGTCCAGCTAGTAAACCCGAGCCCCGCAAAATGGATCAAAATTAAAATAAGACAATCTCTCCTCAAAACTCGTATGCCTCCGTAGACTTCTTGATCTCCTATCTACCCCACTCGGCTGGCGTGACCAGATGCGGCCGTTCCAGCGTGCTGAGGATTACGTCGCGAAAGAGAGAACCTCATACCGCAAAACACGCTTTATATACACGCCCGTAGCTCTGTCACATGCGCACGTGTCCCGTGTCGAGCTTACCATTCGAGCCCGTTCGCAAGCATGGGCCAAGATTCGGCGCCCGCTTGCGGTATTATGTACAGGCTTGCTCAGTAAAGTCGCGGCTGGCGCCGCTATATGCAGCACCGAGGCTTGCTGCGTTCGATTGCGGTGCCTATCCTGTTGACGCGACCACCCCTTCGGGCGAGCAGCTGCAGCTGTGTGCAGAGCGCGATTCGGCGGCAGGGAGCAATCACGTCGCGGGTGTGCACACAGGGCGGCGCGCGCGCTGTTTCGGGCAATAGCTTCTCCGGCACACGCGCCGTATGCACGCGCGCCGTATGCACACTCCCGCCTGCAAAAAAATTTTGCACCACCGCCCAACTCTTGCGGTGCCCGCTCGGAAAAGTCTATATAAACTGCGGTCTGCCCCTGCTACGCTTTCTCTTCTTTTCTCTTCATCCTAGATCCCCAACTCCAGTCTTTCGTTATAATGCAATTCTCCATCATCGCCATCCTTGCCGCCACCGCCTCCGCCGCCGTGCACACCATCACCGAGGTCCACGAGACTTTGTCTACCATCACCTCCTGCGGTGAGGCCGTCACTGACTGCCCAGCCTCTTCTCACCACAACTCCACCACCGCTGCCATCTCCACCTCTTACGAGGGTGCTGGTGCCAAGCAGTTCGTTGGTGCCGCTGCCATCGCTGCCGGTGCTTTGTTGGCTTTGTAAATCTGATGTTAATTAATATTAAATCAACATCTTAAATACGGATACTTCAATATATGTACGGTTTGAAATCTGAACAATGTAGATGTAGTTTTTTTTTGAAAATTTGAGACATTGACAGAATTATGCGAACCAGAGCTGGCCTGAGTCGTTTCAAAAAATTTAGAGTCATGTTTCGGGGCGACGCACTTCTCTAACTATGACTGAGACGGAGTTATCATTTTGCTCTTTTACATGCACACCTGTTGTTCATTGGTCAAGGCACCACCTCTAGGATTCTAATCTATTTTTAACTAATTGCACTTGCCCCCGCATGTTGACCGACGAAGCCAAGGCGTTCCACCATGCTGTGTTTTCGGTAGTTTCCCAGATTCCGCGGGGAAAAGTTTCTAGTTATGGGCACATTGCGTATTGGGTGGGCAGGCCCCAGAACGCTCGGCAGGTGGGCTCCTCGATGAAGAACTTCCGGGCCATCAATGAGATATTTCGTAAAGAAGGAATAGCTTTCGATGACTTGCCCTGGTGGCGAGTGATCCAAAGTTCGGGCAATATTGCGATTCGAGATTCTGGGGAACTCGAGCAGAAACGCTTGTTAATAGAAGAACATGTCGAGGTCAGAGGCATGGCCGTTAGTATGAGCACTTATGGCTGGTTTCCTGAGGACGTGATATTTGAGTGACGATTGCCAGTGTTTCATGCTAGGGAGTTTTTGGATTCTACTAATGCACCAAACCCAGCACGTCTATTACCCACCATGTATATAAGTACCATATTTATCATATTCATTGTGCCTGCCATGATCATAATCATTGTGCCTGTCATCATAGCTACCATATTTATCTTATACTATATCTACCATATTTATCATATACTATATCTACTATATCTACCATATCTACCATATCTACCATATCTACCATCTCTACCAGCTCTACCATCTCTACCATATTTATCATATGTTCCATATTTACCACAGCTACCATAGCTACCATATTCACCGTAACCACTACATCTGTTGTCATGTATATCCTAAACGTTATCACCTCATTCATCATCGCATCTATTTCTATCATACCTACATCTTTTAAGGTACCCTAAAGTGCACACTCCCCCGTCTTTTTCACCATAGTTATCATAATCATCTTGCCTGTAATCATAGCTACCATCTCTACCATCTCTACCATCTCTACCATCTCTACCATCTCTACCATCTCTACCATCTCTACCATCTCTACCATCTCTACCATCTCTGCCGTAATTATCATATCAACCATATCTACCATATCTACCATACCTACCATATTCACCATATTCACCATATTCACCATATCTACCATATCTACCATACTCACCATATTCACCATATTCACCATATCCACCATATCTACCATATCTACCATACTTACCATATCTACCGTAACTACCATTACTACCATAACTTCTACATATATCATCATGTATACCATCAAAATCATCATCACATTCATCATCACATCTATATCTATCATGGCTACATCCCTAAAGACACCCTATAACGCACTCTCGCCCCCTCTTTTCCCTCTTCCTCGGCGTGGCCTTCCTCCTCGTTTGGACTCGGTTCTCAGATTTGAACCCCCACTCATTCCAGCCAATATGCCCATCTGGGCCTCTTCCATCTGCTGGACTCTCTTGCATTCCTCTTCCCACCACTTAGCGAACTCTTGTTCCTGTTGGATCTCTTGTAATGTCTGCGTAACAACCGGCTGTTGCTCCTGTGCTAGCCGCGTAGCCTGTTCTAGAATAATCGCAGAGAGTTTGGGTTCAGCGGTCTTTTTCTCGCCCAAAACAGGCAACGTGCTGAGTGTTTCATCACTCTTTTGTTTCGCCGATTTGCTAGAACTCTCATCCAGTTTGGGGATGTTCCATGGGTTTCGGAATCCGACAGGGTCACTGTTTCCTCCAGAATTGCCCACACTACCCGTATTGCTGAGATTTTGGGGCGCAGTCTCACTCCCATTTCTCATCTTACGGCGCTCTTTTTGCGAGAGTTTCATCGAGGGCGCAAACTTGATTCTCGTCTGTTTCTTCTCTTGAACTAGCGCCTCACCAAGAGCCGGGCCGAGAATAGGGGCTGATACTAGGGATAGAGGAGTCGTCAGTTTGTTGGAAACGCTTGAAACACTTGAAACGCTCTCTCTTCTGCTCATGAGTGTTTCTCTCGGAACAACCCCAGAAGGAAGTGGGGTATTATTTCTCGAACTTCTTGTGCTTTCTGCTGGAGGCAAAGACTCCGCCGAGCTTGCTGCGTCTGCCTTAAAGCTGTGCCCTCTAGTCCTTGATTTTCTGTTTCTCTTCCCCACGACCTCGAAATCCTCATCATCTGCGATGGCAAAGTCGTCCTTTCTTGTAGAGGCATCACTAGGTCTTCTCCCCACAATACCCATATAATCCCAAGAATTCGAAGCAGTAGACGGGCTGGAAAGACTTAGTTTGGTCACTTCTGAAAGCACATCTCCAGTCCCTTTACTGGACGTTCTACGACTCGCCAGTTTCCTCCTCTCTTCACTTGAAGCCACAGAGTCCGTCTTCATGTCGACCAAAGGCTCAAAGCTGGAATATCCTTTACGATCACTCATGAACCTCTCGTTGAAACCCGCAAGATTGTTCACAAACTCCTCCACAAACGTCTTCTGCGATTCCAGTGAAGTTTCACAAAACACGTTCCAGTCGACGTCCCCAAAATCTCCCACCACGAAATCAGGATGCTTGCAGTTATCAAGAAGCCTCATCTGTACCTCGATAGCATCGACAATGTGGTCATCCAAATCCCGGAGATTCTGGTCAAATAGCACAACCTCGAGATTGTGGTAAATGTACCAGCAACACGCCATGAAGAGTTTGCGGGCGCCTGTCCAGTCTGCGTGGCCCAAAAGAATAAGCACGTTGTCTACACTGATGAACTCCTTGATCGCCAACTCACACAAATGTTTTAGTTGAACAAGCAAAAGCTCGTCGGCGATTTCAATGGTTTCCAACAAGAAATTGACGAAGTCGTCAGAGTCCCATCTGCCGGAAACATCACCCATGGCTTCATCGAAAACATGCAAATCATGGCACCCTTGTAAGTGAGCAAGCACGACGTTCATGTGCGCCAAACTGATACTCTCTAGCCCAATGTACTTCATTTCTGCGTCGTCATCACCAGAATCGTCCTCCACTCTATTGGACTCCCATCTTCCAGATAAGATCGTTTCGAAAAACGCGCTTCGCGAGATAATCAGAGAACAGCATTGAACCGACTCCCCATCCGCCAAAAGAATCGTCACATCCGGCTCCTTTTCCTTACCCGAATCCTGGAATTGCGAAAGGTAAAGCTCGCCCTTTCCCACGGAAAAGTCCATCTTGAACAACGCCATAAGCGAGAGGAAATCGCTTTTGATTTTCCGCGCAGTCGCAATATTGATATCGTCTTTCCCGTACATCTGCCAGAAATCTAGCACCGTGTTTGTGTACACGAAATAGACGAATACCAACACGGCTAGAGGCTCGACAGGTGACTGAAAGCTCAAAACACGCGTATCAGCGGCGTAGGCGCCTTTGAGTTTCTGGTGCACAAAGTACTCGCCCTCGTCCTGAGGCAGAAAGATCTGTTCACAAAAGGCGGACCTTTTTCTGAAAATGTCGGTGTGAAAGCCAATGGTAAAACCTGGAATGTGCGAGAATTCGATGGTTCCGTCACAGAACTTTTCCTTCAGCCACTCAAGGGGAAAATGTGATAAAAGTCCAGAGATGTTTCCAGAACTACTTGCAGAAAGGCACGCCTTTAAAGCCTGGGTGTGACTCTTGATATTACGCTGTGAGATATTCTGAAACACGACCTCTGTGGAAGGTTCGTTGTTCTTTCCACTGGAATACTTTTCAAGAAGTCTTCTCTTGAGCAGATCGTTGTTTGTCGAGTTCTTGTTTTCCTCCTCCTCACCAAACTTTGCACCCTTGAATCTGTTCAAAAGAAGAATTCTCTCATCGTCCAGAGCATTCTTTATAGGCGCCAAGGGATACAAGAAGTCTGACACGTAGCAGTTGACATCGTGGTCTGTATCTAAAAGCTGGTCCTGTTTTCTGTACAAGTCTGGCTCGACGAAAGGACTCAAATACTCCATGTCTTCATAAAAGTCGTTTTTTTGGAGTTTCAAGGGTAGACTGTCGATATCGTCTCTAGTGAATGCAAACGACGTGAACGTGTCGTTGCACGTGACTCGCAATACACGGTTGACGCCTTCTAGTTTCTTGAACTTCTTCTTTGTCGACTGGGAAAGACCGGAGAGACCGGGAAGATTCGTGATGGAAGATGAAGACGAGCCTCTTCTCTGCGTCACAGACCCCAGATTCGACTTCAAAAGCACAGAGCCGTTCCGGGTGCAAACTACAAAAGAGCCATCAAAAGAATTATCGATATCCACCGCTCGCATGCTTACTTCAGAGGCCAGCCACACATACGAGTACTTGGTAGAACGGAGAGCTTTGATGTCTCCAGAAAGTACACTGAAACACAAGACGTCACCACTTTCGAGCAAAATGTGCACAAACGCATGTGATTTCATCGCCACTTTCTTAATAGAGGGCGCCCTCGTAAGACTCGTGGGTTTGAAGTAGTCGAAGTGTATTTCTGCACTGACACGTGACGCGATCTTGGGGAGTTTGACCCGCTGGCCCAGGTAGTACAAATAAATGTCGTTTTGCATTGTTACCACGCACGTGCACGTTTCACACGTGGCGACAAGCTTGATTTCATCGCGGAATGGGATCTCCTTAGGAAGAGGAATGATGACCCCCCTATACGTTTTATCATTGACTCTGTGGTCGGAAACTTCTCCAGAATGATTTGGGGAGACGATTTGGCCGATGTTGAGGCCCCAGAAATAAAGAGAGTGCAGAGTGTATGCCACAGAATGGATCCTCGAAACTGCGACGCCTCGGATATGGGATGCTTTTTTCCGGAGGTCTCCTGACGAAACTTCAACGGGAGAATTCTCGTATACGTCGGCGATTGTCTTGAATGAGTTTTGCGGCACAGAAGACGTGAACCCCAACTGGTTGAGTGTGTTCTGGCCCCATGAATAGAGCGTCCCGTTTTCCGTGAGTGCTAGTGTGTGGTTATTCGAGATTGCACACTTCTCGATGGGCAGAAACTCGCCAGGAAAGGCGATCTCAGTGAAACTTTCAAGATTGGAGGCGTTTCCTTGGCCTAGGCGGCCACGTGACCCGATTCCACATGTATATAGTCTTCCTTCAGTAGTGCATACTACGGAATGGTACTTGGCCATCTTGACGAATTTGAACCGGGGCTTTTCGACAAGTACACGTAAGGATGGGTCGGGCTTGATGGATTGCCTTTTCAGGTCTAGTCGGGTGATTTTTGACGGGAATGTGCGGTCATGAGTGTCGCCTACACCTAGATTGTTATTGGCGTTGGCTCCAAACACGTAGATTTCCGAGCCGCCCCGCGCAGAACACCACCAGTCATGACCGGTGTCTCGAAGAAAGTTTCGTTGTTTTTTGGACGCGTTTGCGCCATTTTCCGTGCCTAGAGGTGGAGTAGTATTAGCACCAATACCTCCACCACTTTCTCCATGCATGGTTCCCCCAGCAAAGCGCCTGATTAGATGGAATCTGCTTTTTTCATTGATGTAAAGCGGAATCCAGAAAAGATCCTTTGCGTCGTTCTGTAGGAGGGAAAGCGGCGTGCATCCACTCCTGTCCTTCTTATTTAAGAGATCCTTCATGGTAGACGAAGAAATGCTCGAGGTTCCTTCGAGAAAAGACACCAACACGCTGAAACATCGGAGCCGTTTGTGAAAGAGAATGTAGTGGAGAATGTTCCAGCCGTTTTCGTGGTCGGTGGCGGTCAAAATGGCCCGGCTCTCACTGGTTCTTAGTACTTGTTTAAGACTTCTAGGGTCGTTATCGAGGACGCAGATATGTAGGATGGTGCGTCCGAAAACGTCTCTTTTGGCCACGTGTTCCTTTGCTAGCTTTGCCAAACTAACAGACGACCGTCTTCGCTGGTTGTGCTCCGTAGAACTTCTTGGGGTTTCATGGGACTTGGCATTATTTCTCTTAAATTCGTTAAAAGGAGCGCTTGGCATGACCAGAGATCCCGCTGTCTATTCTGGGTTGTGAGGGTTGCCCAATTGGTGTTTTTCAGCTGTTTCTAGCACGTGACTGGGCGTGGAAATTCTATTTAGGCGTGGTTTCGTGTTTTCTGTGAAGTTGGGTCTTTGCAATATCTTGCCGTTGTACCTAGCCATGTGCGACGCATGCAGGACACAACGTTGTCTTTATTGTAGAGGTTAGGTGATAAAGAAGTTTAGGGATAAACAGAAAAGAAAAGAAAAGACAAAAAAAAGGGAAGTCACGGCCAGGCTTAGAGAAAGTGGGTAGATTATTTCGGGTTCGTAATTTTTTTTCTTTGCTTCACTTCAAACGCCTTTTCCTTTGTATAATGCTTTATATTATAGTGACTAGTCACATCGATTGCCCACGTGATCATGCAGTTCCCAGTGAATTACAAATTTACAATACAGTGAAACCTGCATTTTCCATGCGACAGCCTTTACAAGGACCCAGGTATCCAGGTACTCATCCTATATATTGGCATAATATGCAGACGAGAACCCCACCGTTGCAAAAAAGCACGCTCACTATGAAGGAGGTATATAACAACACACGTAGCACACATCTATCTCGCCCACGGATTGATGTAAGTCTGCTTGCGCCTCACATCATGCAATCGCAATGCCTCAGATCTCACCTGGAGAAGATATGCCAGACGGCTCTTGGTTTTCAGGTCAAGTTCGTGCTCGTCCATATACTTCAAAAGCCAGTTGATTTTCTCCACGGCCTCTTTATGTCCGTAGATCGGCTCGTAAGTGTTCATCTGGCCAGCGTCGGCATCATCTTCGTCTTCTTGATCATTGGCATGGCGCCTATCAATATCCCTAGTATCGCCGCTTATAATAGCTGGATCGATATCATCATCACCCAGGTCATTTTCTTCAGGGTTATAATGAGACATTGGGTCTTGGATCAGCTCTAGATATTCTGCAGCAGTCGGTGGGTTTGCACTAATGTTGAGACGATGGAGCTGCATAAGTAATCTACCAACTTCTCGTTCACCTTCTGTCAAATTTGGAACTTCGGAAACTGCGGGAGGAGGCGAGTCCTCTGGTAATCTGAGAATTCCAGTATTGCGCCAGCAATGGTCGATGCATTCCGACGTTACATCTCTCCAAGCTCTTGTACTCCAAAGTAGTGCATCGTACATGGTGACCCTTTTCATGGGGTCGATGTCTTTCTTGGAGCATCTGAGCATAAAGTTGAGCCAGCGTTTCGCGTACCCACACATAAATGTTTTGATTATCCCTTGGTGAAGGGGCCGAGGGTTTGAAGTCGTGTTGGGGGGCAAGAAATGCACTTTGACATGTGGAAGAAGGTCTCCTTCTCTCAAAAGATGCTCAGTCTTTTCATGAAAAACATGGTTTTCCATGAGCAAAAGAACGTTTCTACCTTTTGCTTTGATATACTCGTTGAAGCTCAAGAGCCATTTCATCATGAGGTTCGCGTCCATCCATTCCTTTGTTCCTGATGACCATTCACCCCAGAGACCATCTAGCAATTCATTGTTCTCGCCGAAACATGCATAGCTCTCTTGCTCTCCTATAAACCACGGCTTGAATTTGTCACTACCGTCTGCGTTGCAACAAAAAAAGAGAGTGATCCGCGAATAAGTTCTTCCCTTTTTCCCATGGTATTGCTTTGATGAATAGCCTCGTTTGGGAAACTTTTTCCACCAAACACCAGTTTCGCCACAGTTCCATATATCCTTAGGATCATACTCTGCGATAACAGCTTCCAACGTCTCCTGGGGTATCTCCAAAACGTCTTCGTCATTACTCGCAGCTAAAACGTCTTCGTCATTACTCGCTCCTAAAATGTCTTCGTCATTACTCGCAGCTAAAACGTCTTCGTCAATACTCGCAGACTCGCCTGGTCTTGATTTCAGAAAGTACTCGAACCTTCTAAGGTAACCTTGCAACCAGCCATTGCTAAACCCGGGTTTCCGTGCGCCGCCTCGATCTTTAGTATCCCATATGTCACTTGCAATTTTTTTTATTTGCACCCCGGTGAATGGAACATTGGCATCATGCTCTACCAAGTATTTGTAAAGTTCTCTTTCGAACTCAGGATGCTGGGCCTTGCGATTTTTCAACTTTTCGCCGCCGTTGCCTTCCTCCGGAGAATTGTTCACTTCACTCTCATCGGCTGAGATGATCCTCGAAATGGTGCTGACTGAAGGCGTATAGCCGAATTTCAGCTCGAACCATTCCTGGGACTGTACATGGGTCAGAACCGGATTCCGTAGTTTATACTCACGGAGCTTGGCTCGATGATCTGGCAAAACACACTGTTTTTTGGCTCTTCTTGCAGAATGCCTCTGCCTGAAAACTGCCATTTTTGCCTGTTGAGGAAAATTCAAAACTTCTTGCGTTTTAGCAGATTTCTCGCGTGTCTTCCTGAAGACGCGTCCGTCACAAAGCTCTGTTATGCACGTGGATTCGTGCCACGTGGCCTGATTCGATTCGTTGCTTAGCCTGCCCGCGAAATGCAGCTTTAGTTTACGATTCGAGGCAGAATTGTGGTTGAGAGAAGTTGATTTTGAAGAATTCACTGTATTTTACCCAAAAATATACCTGAATGTGTGCACGAGAATTTTCCGAACATGCAAAGTTAAAGAGGATACCTGGATCTTTGTATCTAAAATGCGTGAATTAGAGGTATCCAAATGTTCTCAGGAATGTCGCTTGCATTTGCAAACTGACCAGATTTTTGCGCGTTTTTTTGCATGCATACATCCAGGTAAAGCTGTATATTGTACAGTGAATATCCGCGCTTTCGGCTATTCGCCCAATTGGATGTTCTGGACATCGGCCGTGCAGGATATGCATATATGCAGGACGATTTTATAGTGCACCTTTTGAGTAAACATGTCACCAGACATCGGATATTCATCATCCCGAATTTCGGCAGGCAATTTGGTCGGATCCGGGAGAGTGATATTTCCCTAAAGATAGTTTGTATTGACGAAGATTTGGCTCTTGAAGATGCCCATTCACGCTGGATGTTTGCAGAAGTAGTCTGAAGGCACGCCGTATTGCATTCGACATTTTGGAAGTAAAAACGTGTCCGCGTCTGGGTATCATGCGTGCCTGCGAAGCCGGGTTCGGGAGTCCTACGAACTGGACTATTTAATGAGACCGATCTATACGCTCTTTGATTTCACTTTATAATGAACTGGAAACTACAGCGATTACTTCTTAGATTGAGATAAATTCGATTTTCAGAAACAGCACCAAAAGCTGCAAGTGTGGTGTGAATATAGTGTACTTATATACACGATCGTCTTATATACAGTACATTTTATTCACTGATCACGACTTCGGTGAAGACTGCGTGCATTAATTGTGTCCGAAA